>CAKNBH010000020.1:0-29628 GCA_929447395.1 Epistrophe grossulariae
ATTTTTGAAATAAAACTTCAAACGCAAATATCTCGAGAATTAGGGCACATAGAAAAATTTTGGTCATTTTTGTGCATACAGTTTTTAAAGACCTTTTTTTGATGTATAATTCGATGGGTTTTGAAACAACTTTTTTTTTTGGATGAAAAAGTGTAAAGGCTATAGCCTTTGCACTTTTTAGAATTTTGCAGAAGTACAGTAATTGCACTTTGGATGCAAATATTTCGAGAACCAGGGGTGGTAAAAAAAATTTGTTTACAGTTTTAGAAAGGTCTCAGAAAAATAATAAATAATTTTGAAATTTTTTAATTTTTTACGAGTCTCTATGTCAGAAAAATCGCCACCCAAACAATTTTTTTGGTCGATTTTTGAAATAAAACTTCAAACGCAAATATCTCGAGAATTTGGGCACATAGCAAAATTTTGGTCATTTTTGTGCATACAGTTTTTAAAGACCTTTTTTTTGATGTATAATTCGATGGGTTTTGAAACAACTTTTTTTTTTGGATGAAAAAGTGTAAAGGCTATAGCCTTTGCACTTTTTAGAATTTTGCAGAAGTACAGTAATTGCACTTTGGATGCAAATATTTCGAGAACCAGGGGTGGTAAAAAAAATTTGTTTACAGTTTTAGAAAGGTCTCAGAAAAATAATAAATAATTTTGAAATTTTCAATTTTTTACGAGTCTCTATGTCAGAAAAATCGCCACCCAAACAATTTTTTTGGTCGATTTTTGAAATAAAACTTCAAACGCAAATATCTCGAGAATTAGGGCACATAGAAAAATTTTGGTCATTTTTGTGCATACAGTTTTTAAAGACCTTTTTTTTGATGTATAATTCGATGGGTTTTGAAACAACTTTTTTTTTTGGATGAAAAAGTGTAAAGGCTATAGCCTTTGCACTTTTTAGAATTTTGCAGAAGTACAGTAATTGCACTTTGGATGCAAATATTTCGAGAACCAGGGGTGGTAAAAAAAATTTGTTTACAGTTTTAGAAAGGTCTCAGAAAAATAATAAATAATTTTGAAATTTTCAATTTTTTACGAGTCTCTATGTCAGAAAAATAGCCACCCAAACAATTTGTTTGGTCGATTTTTGAAATAAAACTTCAAACGCAAATATCTCGAGAATTAGGGCACATAGAAAAATTTTGGTCATTTTTGTGCATACAGTTTTTAAAGACCTTTTTTTTGATGTATAATTCGATGGGTTTTGAAACAACTTTTTTTTTTTGATGAAAAAGTGTAAAGGCTATAGCCTTTGCACTTTTTAGAATTTTGCAGAAGTACAGTAATTGCACTTTGGATGCAAATATTTCGAGAACCAGGGGTGGTAAAAAAAATTTGTTTACAGTTTTAGAAAGATCTCAGAAAAATAATAAATAATTTTGAAATTTTCAATTTTTTACGAGTCTCTATGTCAGAAAAATAGCCACCCAAACAATTTTTTTGGTCGATTTTTGAAATAAAACTTCAAACGCAAATATCTCGAGAATTAGGGCACATAGAAAAATTTTGGTCATTTTTGTGCATACAGTTTTTAAAGACCTTTTTTTTGATGTATAATTCGATGGGTTTTGAAACAACTTTTTTTTTTGGATGAAAAAGTGTAAAGGCTATAGCCTTTGCACTTTTTAGAATTTTGCAGAAGTACAGTAATTGCACTTTGGATGCAAATATTTCGAGAACCAGGGGTGGTAAAAAAAATTTGTTTACAGTTTTAGAAAGGTCTCAGAAAAATAATAAATAATTTTGAAATTTTCAATTTTTTACGAGTCTCTATGTCAGAAAAATAGCCACCCAAACAATTTTTTTGGTCGATTTTTGAAATAAAACTTCAAACGCAAATATCTCGAGAATTAGGGCACATAGAAAAATTTTGGTCATTTTTGTGCATACAGTTTTTAAAGACCTTTTTTTTGATGTATAATTCGATGGGTTTTGAAACAACTTTTTTTTTTGGATGAAAAAGTGTAAAGGCTATAGCCTTTGCACTTTTTAGAATTTTGCAGAAGTACAGTAATTGCACTTTGGATGCAAATATTTCGAGAACCAGGGGTGGTAAAAAAAATTTGTTTACAGTTTTAGAAAGGTCTCAGAAAAATAATAAATAATTTTGAAATTTTCAATTTTTTACGAGTCTCTATGTCAGAAAAATAGCCACCCAAACAATTTTTTTGGTCGATTTTTGAAATAAAACTTCAAACGCAAATATCTCGAGAATTAGGGCACATAGAAAAATTTTGGTCATTTTTGTGCATACAGTTTTTAAAGACCTTTTTTTTGATGTATAATTAGATGGGTTTTGAAACAACTTTTTTTTTTGGATGAAAAAGTGTAAAGGCTATAGCCTTTGCACTTTTTAGAATTTTGCAGAAGTACAGTAATTGCACTTTGGATGCAAATATTTCGAGAACCAGGGGTGGTAAAAAAAATTTGTTTACAGTTTTAGAAAGGTCTCAGAAAAATAATAAATAATTTTGAAATTTTCAATTTTTTACGAGTCTCTATGTCAGAAAAATCGCCACCCAAACAATTTTTTTGGTCGATTTTTGAAATAAAACTTCAAACGCAAATATCTCGAGAATTAGGGCACATAGAAAAATTTTGGTCATTTTTGTGCATACAGTTTTTAAAGACCTTTTTTTTGATGTATAATTCGATGGGTTTTGAAACAACTTTTTTTTTTGGATGAAAAAGTGTAAAGGCTATAGCCTTTGCACTTTTTAGAATTTTGCAGAAGTACAGTAATTGCACTTTGGATGCAAATATTTCGAGAACCAGGGGTGGTAAAAAAAATTTGTTTACAGTTTTAGAAAGGTCTCAGAAAAATAATAAATAATTTTGAAATTTTTAATTTTTTACGAGTCTCTATGTCAGAAAAATCGCCACCCAAACAATTTTTTTGGTCGATTTTTGAAATAAAACTTCAAACGCAAATATCTCGAGAATTTGGGCACATAGCAAAATTTTGGTCATTTTTGTGCATACAGTTTTTAAAGACCTTTTTTTTGATGTATAATTCGATGGGTTTTGAAACAACTTTTTTTTTTGGATGAAAAAGTGTAAAGGCTATAGCCTTTGCACTTTTTAGAATTTTGCAGAAGTACAGTAATTGCACTTTGGATGCAAATATTTCGAGAACCAGGGGTGGTAAAAAAAATTTGTTTACAGTTTTAGAAAGGTCTCAGAAAAATAATAAATAATTTTGAAATTTTCAATTTTTTACGAGTCTCTATGTCAGAAAAATCGCCACCCAAACAATTTTTTTGGTCGATTTTTGAAATAAAACTTCAAACGCAAATATCTCGAGAATTAGGGCACATAGAAAAATTTTGGTCATTTTTGTGCATACAGTTTTTAAAGACCTTTTTTTTGATGTATAATTCGATGGGTTTTGAAACAACTTTTTTTTTTGGATGAAAAAGTGTAAAGGCTATAGCCTTTGCACTTTTTAGAATTTTGCAGAAGTACAGTAATTGCACTTTGGATGCAAATATTTCGAGAACCAGGGGTGGTAAAAAAAATTTGTTTACAGTTTTAGAAAGGTCTCAGAAAAATAATAAATAATTTTGAAATTTTCAATTTTTTACGAGTCTCTATGTCAGAAAAATAGCCACCCAAACAATTTGTTTGGTGGATTTTTGAAATAAAACTTCAAACGCAAATATCTCGAGAATTAGGGCACATAGAAAAATTTTGGTCATTTTTGTGCATACAGTTTTTAAAGACCTTTTTTTTGATGTATAATTCGATGGGTTTTGAAACAACTTTTTTTTTTGGATGAAAAAGTGTAAAGGCTATAGCCTTTGCACTTTTTAGAATTTTGCAGAAGTACAGTAATTGCACTTTGGATGCAAATATTTCGAGAACCAGGGGTGGTAAAAAAAATTTGTTTACAGTTTTAGAAAGGTCTCAGAAAAATAATAAATAATTTTGAAATTTTCAATTTTTTACGAGTCTCTATGTCAGAAAAATAGCCACCCAAACAATTTTTTTGGTCGATTTTTGAAATAAAACTTCAAACGCAAATATCTCGAGAATTAGGGCACATAGAAAAATTTTGGTCATTTTTGTGCATACAGTTTTTAAAGACCTTTTTTTTTGATGTATAATTCGATGGGTTTTGAAACAACTTTTTTTTTTGGATGAAAAAGTGTAAAGGCTATAGCCTTTGCACTTTTTAGAATTTTGCAGAAGTACAGTAATTGCACTTTGGATGCAAATATTTCGAGAACCAGGGGTGGTAAAAAAAATTTGTTTACAGTTTTAGAAAGGTCTCAGAAAAATAATAAATAATTTTGAAATTTTCAATTTTTTACGAGTCTCTATGTCAGAAAAATAGCCACCCAAACAATTTTTTTGGTCGATTTTTGAAATAAAACTTCAAACGCAAATATCTCGAGAATTAGGGCACATAGAAAAATTTTGGTCATTTTTGTGCATACAGTTTTTAAAGACCTTTTTTTTGATGTATAATTCGATGGGTTTTGAAACAACTTTTTTTTTTGGATGAAAAAGTGTAAAGGCTATAGCCTTTGCACTTTTTAGAATTTTGCAGAAGTACAGTAATTGCACTTTGGATGCAAATATTTCGAGAACCAGGGGTGGTAAAAAAAATTTGTTTACAGTTTTAGAAAGGTCTCAGAAAAATAATAAATAATTTTGAAATTTTCAATTTTTTACGAGTCTCTATGTCAGAAAAATCGCCACCCAAACAATTTTTTTGGTCGATTTTTGAAATAAGACTTCAAACGCAAATATCTCGAGAATTAGGGCACATAGAAAAATTTTGGTCATTTTTGTGCATACAGTTTTTAAAGACCTTTTTTTTGATGTATAATTCGATGGGTTTTGAAAAAACTTTTTTTTTTTGATGAAAAAGTGTAAAGGCTATAGCCTTTGCACTTTTTAGAATTTTGCAGAAGTACAGTAATTGCACTTTGGATGCAAATATTTCGAGAACCAGGGGTGGTAAAAAAAATTTGTTTACAGTTTTAGAAAGGTCTCAGAAAAATAATAAATAATTTTGAAATTTTCAATTTTTTACGAGTCTCTATGTCAGAAAAATCGCCACCCAAACAATTTTTTTGGTCGATTTTTGAAATAAAACTTCAAACGCAAATATCTCGAGAATTAGGGCACATAGAAAAATTTTGGTCATTTTTGTGCATACAGTTTTTAAAGACCTTTTTTTTGATGTATAATTCGATGGGTTTTGAAACAACTTTTTTTTTTGGATGAAAAAGTGTAAAGGCTATAGCCTTTGCACTTTTTAGAATTTTGCAGAAGTACAGTAATTGCACTTTGGATGCAAATATTTCGAGAACCAGGGGTGGTAAAAAAAATTTGTTTACAGTTTTAGAAAGGTCTCAGAAAAATAATAAATAATTTTGAAATTTTCAATTTTTTACGAGTCTCTATGTCAGAAAAATAGCCACCCAAACAATTTTTTTGGTCGATTTTTGAAATAAAACTTCAAACGCAAATATCTCGAGAATTAGGGCACATAGAAAAATTTTGGTCATTTTTGTGCATACAGTTTTTAAAGACCTTTTTTTTGATGTATAATTCGATGGGTTTTGAAACAACTTTTTTTTTTGGATGAAAAAGTGTAAAGGCTATAGCCTTTGCACTTTTTAGAATTTTGCAGAAGTACAGTAATTGCACTTTGGATGCAAATATTTCGAGAACCAGGGGTGGTAAAAAAAATTTGTTTACAGTTTTAGAAAGGTCTCAGAAAAATAATAAATAATTTTGAAATTTTCAATTTTTTACGAGTCTCTATGTCAGAAAAATCGCCACCCAAACAATTTTTTTGGTCGATTTTTGAAATAAAACTTCAAACGCAAATATCTCGAGAACTAGGGCACATAGAAAAATTTTGGTCATTTTTGTGCATACAGTTTTTAAAGACCTTTTTTTTGATGTATAATTCGATGGGTTTTGAAACAACTTTTTTTTTTGGATGAAAAAGTGTAAAGGCTATAGCCTTTGCACTTTTTAGAATTTTGCAGAAGTACAGTAATTGCACTTTGGATGCAAATATTTCGAGAACCAGGGGTGGTAAAAAAAATTTGTTTACAGTTTTAGAAAGGTCTCAGAAAAATAATAAATAATTTTGAAATTTTTAATTTTTTACGAGTCTCTATGTCAGAAAAATCGCCACCCAAACAATTTTTTTGGTCGATTTTTGAAATAAAACTTCAAACGCAAATATCTCGAGAATTAGGGCACATAGAAAAATTTTGGTCATTTTTGTGCATACAGTTTTTAAAGACCTTTTTTTTGATGTATAATTCGATGGGTTTTGAAACAACTTTTTTTTTTGGATGAAAAAGTGTAAAGGCTATAGCCTTTGCACTTTTTAGAATTTTGCAGAAGTACAGTAATTGCACTTTGGATGCAAATATTTCGAGAACCAGGGGTGGTAAAAAAAATTTGTTTACAGTTTTAGAAAGGTCTCAGAAAAATAATAAATAATTTTGAAATTTTCAATTTTTTACGAGTCTCTATGTCAGAAAAATCGCCACCCAAACAATTTTTTTGGTCGATTTTTGAAATAAAACTTCAAACGCAAATATCTCGAGAATTAGGGCACATAGAAAAATTTTGGTCATTTTTGTGCATACAGTTTTTAAAGACCTTTTTTTTGATGTATAATTCGATGGGTTTTGAAACAACTTTTTTTTTTGGATGAAAAAGTGTAAAGGCTATAGCCTTTGCACTTTTTAGAATTTTGCAGAAGTACAGTAATTGCACTTTGGATGCAAATATTTCGAGAACCAGGGGTGGTAAAAAAAATTTGTTTACAGTTTTAGAAAGGTCTCAGAAAAATAATAAATAATTTTGAAATTTTCAATTTTTTACGAGTCTCTATGTCAGAAAAATAGCCACCCAAACAATTTGTTTGGTCGATTTTTGAAATAAAACTTCAAACGCAAATATCTCGAGAATTAGGGCACATAGAAAAATTTTGGTCATTTTTGTGCATACAGTTTTTAAAGACCTTTTTTTTGATGTATAATTCGATGGGTTTTGAAACAACTTTTTTTTTTGGATGAAAAAGTGTAAAGGCTATAGCCTTTGCACTTTTTAGAATTTTGCAGAAGTACAGTAATTGCACTTTGGATGCAAATATTTCGAGAACCAGGGGTGGTAAAAAAAATTTGTTTACAGTTTTAGAAAGGTCTCAGAAAAATAATAAATAATTTTGAAATTTTCAATTTTTTACGAGTCTCTATGTCAGAAAAATAGCCACCCAAACAATTTTTTTGGTCGATTTTTGAAATAAAACTTCAAACGCAAATATCTCGAGAATTAGGGCACATAGAAAAATTTTGGTCATTTTTGTGCATACAGTTTTTAAAGACCTTTTTTTTGATGTATAATTCGATGGGTTTTGAAACAACTTTTTTTTTTGGATGAAAAAGTGTAAAGGCTATAGCCTTTGCACTTTTTAGAATTTTGCAGAAGTACAGTAATTGCACTTTGGATGCAAATATTTCGAGAACCAGGGGTGGTAAAAAAAATTTGTTTACAGTTTTAGAAAGGTCTCAGAAAAATAATAAATAATTTTGAAATTTTCAATTTTTTACGAGTCTCTATGTCAGAAAAATAGCCACCCAAACAATTTTTTTGGTCGATTTTTGAAATAAAACTTCAAACGCAAATATCTCGAGAATTAGGGCACATAGAAAAATTTTGGTCATTTTTGTGCATACAGTTTTTAAAGACCTTTTTTTTGATGTATAATTCGATGGGTTTTGAAACAACTTTTTTTTTTGGATGAAAAAGTGTAAAGGCTATAGCCTTTGCACGTTTTAGAATTTTGCAGAAGTACAGTAATTGCACTTTGGATGCAAATATTTCGAGAACCAGGGGTGGTAAAAAAAATTTGTTTACAGTTTTAGAAAGGTCTCAGAAAAATAATAAATAATTTTGAAATTTTCAATTTTTTACGAGTCTCTATGTCAGAAAAATAGCCACCCAAACAATTTTTTTGGTCGATTTTTGAAATAAAACTTCAAACGCAAATATCTCGAGAATTAGGGCACATAGAAAAATTTTGGTCATTTTTGTGCATACAGTTTTTAAAGACCTTTTTTTTGATGTATAATTCGATGGGTTTTGAAACAACTTTTTTTTTTGGATGAAAAAGTGTAAAGGCTATAGCCTTTGCACTTTTTAGAATTTTGCAGAAGTACAGTAATTGCACTTTGGATGCAAATATTTCGAGAACCAGGGGTGGTAAACAAAATTTGTTTACAGTTTTAGAAAGGTCTCAGAAAAATAATAAATAATTTTGAAATTTTCAATTTTTTACGAGTCTCTATGTCAGAAAAATCGCCACCCAAACAATTTTTTTGGTCGATTTTTGAAATAAAACTTCAAACGCAAATATCTCGAGAATTAGGGCACATAGAAAAATTTTGGTCATTTTTGTGCATACAGTTTTTAAAGACCTTTTTTTTGATGTATAATTCGATGGGTTTTGAAAAAACTTTTTTTTTTTGATGAAAAAGTGTAAAGGCTATAGCCTTTGCACTTTTTAGAATTTTGCAGAAGTACAGTAATTGCACTTTGGATGCAAATATTTCGAGAACCAGGGGTGGTAAACAAAATTTGTTTACAGTTTTAGAAAGGTCTCAGAAAAATAATAAATAATTTTGAAATTTTCAATTTTTTACGAGTCTCTATGTCAGAAAAATCGCCACCCAAACAATTTTTTTGGTCGATTTTTGAAATAAAACTTCAAACGCAAATATCTCGAGAATTAGGGCACATAGAAAAATTTTGGTCATTTTTGTGCATACAGTTTTTAAAGACCTTTTTTTTGATGTATAATTCGATGGGTTTTGAAACAACTTTTTTTTTTGGATGAAAAAGTGTAAAGGCTATAGCCTTTGCACTTTTTAGAATTTTGCAGAAGTACAGTAATTGCACTTTGGATGCAAATATTTCGAGAACCAGGGGTGGTAAAAAAAATTTGTTTACAGTTTTAGAAAGGTCTCAGAAAAATAATAAATAATTTTGAAATTTTCAATTTTTTACGAGTCTCTATGTCAGAAAAATAGCCACCCAAACAATTTTTTTGGTCGATTTTTGAAATAAAACTTCAAACGCAAATATCTCGAGAATTAGGGCACATAGAAAAATTTTGGTCATTTTTGTGCATACAGTTTTTAAAGACCTTTTTTTTGATGTATAATTCGATGGGTTTTGAAACAACTTTTTTTTTTGGATGAAAAAGTGTAAAGGCTATAGCCTTTGCACTTTTTAGAATTTTGCAGAAGTACAGTAATTGCACTTTGGATGCAAATATTTCGAGAACCAGGGGTGGTAAAAAAAATTTGTTTACAGTTTTAGAAAGGTCTCAGAAAAATAATAAATAATTTTGAAATTTTCAATTTTTTACGAGTCTCTATGTCAGAAAAATAGCCACCCAAACAATTTTTTTGGTCGATTTTTGAAATAAAACTTCAAACGCAAATATCTCGAGAATTAGGGCACATAGAAAAATTTTGGTCATTTTTGTGCATACAGTTTTTAAAGACCTTTTTTTTGATGTATAATTCGATGGGTTTTGAAACAACTTTTTTTTTTGGATGAAAAAGTGTAAAGGCTATAGCCTTTGCACTTTTTAGAATTTTGCAGAAGTACAGTAATTGCACTTTGGATGCAAATATTTCGAGAACCAGGGGTGGTAAACAAAATTTGTTTACAGTTTTAGAAAGGTCTCAGAAAAATAATAAATAATTTTGAAATTTTCAATTTTTTACGAGTCTCTATGTCAGAAAAATCGCCACCCAAACAATTTTTTTGGTCGATTTTTGAAATAAGACTTCAAACGCAAATATCTCGAGAATTAGGGCACATAGAAAAATTTTGGTCATTTTTGTGCATACAGTTTTTAAAGACCTTTTTTTTGATGTATAATTCGATGGGTTTTGAAAAAACTTTTTTTTTTTGATGAAAAAGTGTAAAGGCTATAGCCTTTGCACTTTTTAGAATTTTGCAGAAGTACAGTAATTGCACTTTGGATGCAAATATTTCGAGAACCAGGGGTGGTAAAAAAAATTTGTTTACAGTTTTAGAAAGGTCTCAGAAAAATAATAAATAATTTTGAAATTTTCAATTTTTTACGAGTCTCTATGTCAGAAAAATCGCCACCCAAACAATTTTTTTGGTCGATTTTTGAAATAAAACTTCAAACGCAAATATCTCGAGAATTAGGGCACATAGAAAAATTTTGGTCATTTTTGTGCATACAGTTTTTAAAGACCTTTTTTTTGATGTATAATTCGATGGGTTTTGAAACAACTTTTTTTTTTGGATGAAAAAGTGTAAAGGCTATAGCCTTTGCACTTTTTAGAATTTTGCAGAAGTACAGTAATTGCACTTTGGATGCAAATATTTCGAGAACCAGGGGTGGTAAAAAAAATTTGTTTACAGTTTTAGAAAGGTCTCAGAAAAATAATAAATAATTTTGAAATTTTCAATTTTTTACGAGTCTCTATGTCAGAAAAATAGCCACCCAAACAATTTTTTTGGTCGATTTTTGAAATAAAACTTCAAACGCAAATATCTCGAGAATTAGGGCACATAGAAAAATTTTGGTCATTTTTGTGCATACAGTTTTTAAAGACCTTTTTTTTGATGTATAATTCGATGGGTTTTGAAACAACTTTTTTTTTTGGATGAAAAAGTGTAAAGGCTATAGCCTTTGCACTTTTTAGAATTTTGCAGAAGTACAGTAATTGCACTTTGGATGCAAATATTTCGAGAACCAGGGGTGGTAAAAAAAATGTGTTTACAGTTTTAGAAAGGTCTCAGAAAAATAATAAATAATTTTGAAATTTTCAATTTTTTACGAGTCTCTATGTCAGAAAAATAGCCACCCAAACAATTTTTTTGGTCGATTTTTGAAATAAAACTTCAAACGCAAATATCTCGAGAATTAGGGCACATAGAAAAATTTTGGTCATTTTTGTGCATACAGTTTTTAAAGACCTTTTTTTTGATGTATAATTCGATGGGTTTTGAAACAACTTTTTTTTTTGGATGAAAAAGTGTAAAGGCTATAGCCTTTGCACTTTTTAGAATTTTGCAGAAGTACAGTAATTGCACTTTGGATGCAAATATTTCGAGAACCAGGGGTGGTAAAAAAAATTTGTTTACAGTTTTAGAAAGGTCTCAGAAAAATAATAAATAATTTTGAAATTTTCAATTTTTTACGAGTCTCTATGTCAGAAAAATAGCCACCCAAACAATTTTTTTGGTCGATTTTTGAAATAAAACTTCAAACGCAAATATCTCGAGAATTAGGGCACATAGAAAAATTTTGGTCATTTTTGTGCATACAGTTTTTAAAGACCTTTTTTTTGATGTATAATTCGATGGGTTTTGAAACAACTTTTTTTTTTGGATGAAAAAGTGTAAAGGCTATAGCCTTTGCACTTTTTAGAATTTTGCAGAAGTACAGTAATTGCACTTTGGATGCAAATATTTCGAGAACCAGGGGTGGTAAAAAAAATTTGTTTACAGTTTTAGAAAGGTCTCAGAAAAATAATAAATAATTTTGAAATTTTCAATTTTTTACGAGTCTCTATGTCAGAAAAATAGCCACCCAAACAATTTTTTTGGTCGATTTTTGAAATAAAACTTCAAACGCAAATATCTCGAGAATTAGGGCACATAGAAAAATTTTGGTCATTTTTGTGCATACAGTTTTTAAAGACCTTTTTTTTGATGTATAATTCGATGGGTTTTGAAACAACTTTTTTTTTTGGATGAAAAAGTGTAAAGGCTATAGCCTTTGCACTTTTTAGAATTTTGCAGAAGTACAGTAATTGCACTTTGGATGCAAATATTTCGAGAACCAGGGGTGGTAAAAAAAATTTGTTTACAGTTTTAGAAAGGTCTCAGAAAAATAATAAATAATTTTGAAATTTTCAATTTTTTACGAGTCTCTATGTCAGAAAAATAGCCACCCAAACAATTTTTTTGGTCGATTTTTGAAATAAAACTTCAAACGCAAATATCTCGAGAATTAGGGCACATAGAAAAATTTTGGTCATTTTTGTGCATACAGTTTTTAAAGACCTTTTTTTTGATGTATAATTCGATGGGTTTTGAAACAACTTTTTTTTTTGGATGAAAAAGTGTAAAGGCTATAGCCTTCAAACGCAAAACTTCAAACGCAAATATCTCGAGAATTAGGGCACATAGAAAAATTTTGGTCATTTTTGTGCATACAGTTTTTAAAGACCTTTTTTTTGATGTATAATTCGATGGGTTTTGAAACAACTTTTTTTTTTGGATGAAAAAGTGTAAAGGCTATAGCCTTTGCACTTTTTAGAATTTTGCAGAAGTACAGTAATTGCACTTTGGATGCAAATATTTCGAGAACCAGGGGTGGTAAAAAAAATTTGTTTACAGTTTTAGAAAGGTCTCAGAAAAATAATAAATAATTTTGAAATTTTCAATTTTTTACGAGTCTCTATGTCAGAAAAATCGCCACCCAAACAATTTTTTTGGTCGATTTTTGAAATAAAACTTCAAACGCAAATATCTCGAGAATTAGGGCACATAGAAAAATTTTGGTCATTTTTGTGCATACAGTTTTTAAAGACCTTTTTTTTGATGTATAATTCGATGGGTTTTGAAAAAACTTTTTTTTTTTGATGAAAAAGTGTAAAGGCTATAGCCTTTGCACTTTTTAGAATTTTGCAGAAGTACAGTAATTGCACTTTGGATGCAAATATTTCGAGAACCAGGGGTGGTAAAAAAAATTTGTTTACAGTTTTAGAAAGGTCTCAGAAAAATAATAAATAATTTTGAAATTTTCAATTTTTTACGAGTCTCTATGTCAGAAAAATCGCCACCCAAACAATTTTTTTGGTCGATTTTTGAAATAAAACTTCAAACGCAAATATCTCGAGAATTAGGGCACATAGAAAAATTTTGGTCATTTTTGTGCATACAGTTTTTAAAGACCTTTTTTTTGATGTATAATTCGATGGGTTTTGAAACAACTTTTTTTTTTGGATGAAAAAGTGTAAAGGCTATAGCCTTTGCACTTTTTAGAATTTTGCAGAAGTACAGTAATTGCACTTTGGATGCAAATATTTCGAGAACCAGGGGTGGTAAAAAAAATTTGTTTACAGTTTTAGAAAGGTCTCAGAAAAATAATAAATAATTTTGAAATTTTCAATATTTTACGAGTCTCTATGTCAGAAAAATAGCCACCCAAACAATTTTTTTGGTCGATTTTTGAAATAAAACTTCAAACGCAAATATCTCGAGAATTAGGGCACATAGAAAAATTTTGGTCATTTTTGTGCATACAGTTTTTAAAGACCTTTTTTTTGATGTATAATTCGATGGGTTTTGAAACAACTTTTTTTTTTGGATGAAAAAGTGTAAAGGCTATAGCCTTTGCACTTTTTAGAATTTTGCAGAAGTACAGTAATTGCACTTTGGATGCAAATATTTCGAGAACCAGGGGTGGTAAAAAAAATTTGTTTACAGTTTTAGAAAGGTCTCAGAAAAATAATAAATAATTTTGAAATTTTCAATTTTTTACGAGTCTCTATGTCAGAAAAATAGCCACCCAAACAATTTTTTTGGTCGATTTTTGAAATAAAACTTCAAACGCAAATATCTCGAGAATTAGGGCACATAGAAAAATTTTGGTCATTTTTGTGCATACAGTTTTTAAAGACCTTTTTTTTGATGTATAATTCGATGGGTTTTGAAACAACTTTTTTTTTTGGATGAAAAAGTGTAAAGGCTATAGCCTTTGCACTTTTTAGAATTTTGCAGAAGTACAGTAATTGCACTTTGGATGCAAATATTTCGAGAACCAGGGGTGGTAAAAAAAATTTGTTTACAGTTTTAGAAAGGTCTCAGAAAAATAATAAATAATTTTGAAATTTTCAATTTTTTACGAGTCTCTATGTCAGAAAAATAGCCACCCAAACAATTTTTTTGGTCGATTTTTGAAATAAAACTTCAAACGCAAATATCTCGAGAATTAGGGAACATAGAAAAATTTTGGTCATTTTTGTGCATACAGTTTTTAAAGACCTTTTTTTTGATGTATAATTCGATGGGTTTTGAAACAACTTTTTTTTTTGGATGAAAAAGTGTAAAGGCTATATATAGCCTTTGCACTTTTTAGAATTTTGCAGAAGTACAGTAATTGCACTTTGGATGCAAATATTTCGAGAACCAGGGGTGGTAAAAAAAATTTGTTTACAGTTTTAGAAAGGTCTCAGAAAAATAATAAATAATTTTGAAATTTTCAATTTTTTACGAGTCTCTATGTCAGAAAAATAGCCACCCAAACAATTTTTTTGGTCGATTTTTGAAATAAAACTTCAAACGCAAATATCTCGAGAATTAGGGCACATAGAAAAATTTTGGTCATTTTTGTGCATACAGTTTTTAAAGACCTTTTTTTTGATGTATAATTCGATGGGTTTTGAAACAACTTTTTTTTTTGGATGAAAAAGTGTAAAGGCTATAGCCTTTGCACTTTTTAGAATTTTGCAGAAGTACAGTAATTGCACTTTGGATGCAAATATTTCGAGAACCAGGGGTGGTAAAAAAAATTTGTTTACAGTTTTAGAAAGGTCTCAGAAAAATAATAAATAATTTTGAAATTTTCAATTTTTTACGAGTCTCTATGTCAGAAAAATAGCCACCCAAACAATTTTTTTGGTCGATTTTTGAAATAAAACTTCAAACGCAAATATCTCGAGAATTAGGGCACATAGAAAAATTTTGGTCATTTTTGTGCATACAGTTTTTAAAGACCTTTTTTTTGATGTATAATTCGATGGGTTTTGAAACAACTTTTTTTTTTGGATGAAAAAGTGTAAAGGCTATAGCCTTTGCACTTTTTAGAATTTTGCAGAAGTACAGTAATTGCACTTTGGATGCAAATATTTCGAGAACCAGGGGTGGTAAAAAAAATTTGTTTACAGTTTTAGAAAGGTCTCAGAAAAATAATAAATAATTTTGAAATTTTTAATTTTTTACGAGTCTCTATGTCAGAAAAATCGCCACCCAAACAATTTTTTTGGTCGATTTTTGAAATAAAACTTCAAACGCAAATATCTCGAGAATTAGGGCACATAGAAAAATTTTGGTCATTTTTGTGCATACAGTTTTTAAAGACCTTTTTTTTGATGTATAATTCGATGGGTTTTGAAACAACTTTTTTTTTTGGATGAAAAAGTGTAAAGGCTATAGCCTTTGCACTTTTTAGAATTTTGCAGAAGTACAGTAATTGCACTTTGGATGCAAATATTTCGAGAACCAGGGGTGGTAAAAAAAATTTGTTTACAGTTTTAGAAAGGTCTCAGAAAAATAATAAATAATTTTGAAATTTTCAATTTTTTACGAGTCTCTATGTCAGAAAAATCGCCACCCAAACAATTTTTTTGGTCGATTTTTGAAATAAAACTTCAAACGCAAATATCTCGAGAATTAGGGCACATAGAAAAATTTTGGTCATTTTTGTGCATACAGTTTTTAAAGACCTTTTTTTTGATGTATAATTCGATGGGTTTTGAAACAACTTTTTTTTTTGGATGAAAAAGTGTAAAGGCTATAGCCTTTGCACTTTTTAGAATTTTGCAGAAGTACAGTAATTGCACTTTGGATGCAAATATTTCGAGAACCAGGGGTGGTAAAAAAAATTTGTTTACAGTTTTAGAAAGGTCTCAGAAAAATAATAAATAATTTTGAAATTTTCAATTTTTTACGAGTCTCTATGTCAGAAAAATAGCCACCCAAACAATTTTTTTGGTCGATTTTTGAAATAAAACTTCAAACGAAAATATCTCGAGAATTAGGGCACATAGAAAAATTTTGGTCATTTTTGTGCATACAGTTTTTAAAGACCTTTTTTTTGATGTATAATTCGATGGGTTTTGAAACAACTTTTTTTTTTGGATGAAAAAGTGTAAAGGCTATAGCCTTTGCACTTTTTAGAATTTTGCAGAAGTACAGTAATTGCACTTTGGATGCAAATATTTCGAGAACCAGGGGTGGTAAAAAAAATTTGTTTACAGTTTTAGAAAGGTCTCAGAAAAATAATAAATAATTTTGAAATTTTCAATTTTTTACGAGTCTCTATGTCAGAAAAATAGCCACCCAAACAATTTTTTTGGTCGATTTTTGAAATAAAACTTCAAACGCAAATATCTCGAGAATTAGGGCACATAGAAAAATTTTGGTCATTTTTGTGCATACAGTTTTTAAAGACCTTTTTTTTGATGTATAATTCGATGGGTTTTGAAACAACTTTTTTTTTTGGATGAAAAAGTGTAAAGGCTATAGCCTTTGCACTTTTTAGAATTTTGCAGAAGTACAGTAATTGCACTTTGGATGCAAATATTTCGAGAACCAGGGGTGGTAAAAAAAATTTGTTTACAGTTTTAGAAAGGTCTCAGAAAAATAATAAATAATTTTGAAATTTTCAATTTTTTACGAGTCTCTATGTCAGAAAAATAGCCACCCAAACAATTTTTTTGGTCGATTTTTGAAATAAAACTTCAAACGCAAATATCTCGAGAATTAGGGCACATAGAAAAATTTTGGTCATTTTTGTGCATACAGTTTTTAAAGACCTTTTTTTTGATGTATAATTCGATGGGTTTTGAAACAACTTTTTTTTTTGGATGAAAAAGTGTAAAGGCTATAGCCTTTGCACTTTTTAGAATTTTGCAGAAGTACAGTAATTGCACTTTGGATGCAAATATTTCGAGAACCAGGGGTGGTAAAAAAAATTTGTTTACAGTTTTAGAAAGGTCTCAGAAAAATAATAAATAATTTTGAAATTTTCAATTTTTTACGAGTCTCTATGTCAGAAAAATAGCCACCCAAACAATTTTTTTGGTCGATTTTTGAAATAAAACTTCAAACGCAAATATCTCGAGAATTAGGGCACATAGAAAAATTTTGGTCATTTTTGTGCATACAGTTTTTAAAGACCTTTTTTTTGATGTATAATTCGATGGGTTTTGAAACAACTTTTTTTTTTGGATGAAAAAGTGTAAAGGCTATAGCCTTTGCACTTTTTAGAATTTTGCAGAAGTACAGTAATTGCACTTTGGATGCAAATATTTCAAGAACCAGGGGTGGTAAAAAAAATTTGTTTACAGTTTTAGAAAGGTCTCAGAAAAATAATAAATAATTTTGAAATTTTCAATTTTTTACGAGTCTCTATGTCAGAAAAATCGCCACCCAAACAATTTTTTTGGTCGATTTTTGAAATAAAACTTCAAACGCAAATATCTCGAGAATTAGGGCACATAGAAAAATTTTGGTCATTTTTGTGCATACAGTTTTTAAAGACCTTTTTTTTGATGTATAATTCGATGGGTTTTGAAAAAACTTTTTTTTTTTGATGAAAAAGTGTAAAGGCTATAGCCTTTGCACTTTTTAGAATTTTGCAGAAGTACAGTAATTGCACTTTGGATGCAAATATTTCGAGAACCAGGGGTGGTAAAAAAAATTTGTTTACAGTTTTAGAAAGGTCTCAGAAAAATAATAAATAATTTTGAAATTTTCAATTTTTTACGAGTCTCTATGTCAGAAAAATCGCCACCCAAACAATTTTTTTGGTCGATTTTTGAAATAAAACTTCAAACGCAAATATCTCGAGAATTAGGGCACATAGAAAAATTTTGGTCATTTTTGTGCATACAGTTTTTAAAGACCTTTTTTTTGATGTATAATTCGATGGGTTTTGAAACAACTTTTTTTTTTGGATGAAAAAGTGTAAAGGCTATAGCCTTTGCACTTTTTAGAATTTTGCAGAAGTACAGTAATTGCACTTTGGATGCAAATATTTCGAGAACCAGGGGTGGTAAAAAAAATTTGTTTACAGTTTTAGAAAGGTCTCAGAAAAATAATAAATAATTTTGAAATTTTCAATTTTTTACGAGTCTCTATGTCAGAAAAATAGCCACCCAAACAATTTTTTTGGTCGATTTTTGAAATAAAACTTCAAACGCAAATATCTCGAGAATTAGGGCACATAGAAAAATTTTGGTCATTTTTGTGCATACAGTTTTTAAAGACCTTTTTTTTGATGTATAATTCGATGGGTTTTGAAACAACTTTTTTTTTTGGATGAAAAAGTGTAAAGGCTATAGCCTTTGCACTTTTTAGAATTTTGCAGAAGTACAGTAATTGCACTTTGGATGCAAATATTTCGAGAACCAGGGGTGGTAAAAAAAATTTGTTTACAGTTTTAGAAAGGTCTCAGAAAAATAATAAATAATTTTGAAATTTTCAATTTTTTACGAGTCTCTATGTCAGAAAAATAGCCACCCAAACAATTTTTTTGGTCGATTTTTGAAATAAAACTTCAAACGCAAATATCTCGAGAATTAGGGCACATAGAAAAATTTTGGTCATTTTTGTGCATACAGTTTTTAAAGACCTTTTTTTTGATGTATAATTCGATGGGTTTTGAAACAACTTTTTTTTTTGGATGAAAAAGTGTAAAGGCTATAGCCTTTGCACTTTTTAGAATTTTGCAGAAGTACAGTAATTGCACTTTGGATGCAAATATTTCGAGAACCAGGGGTGGTAAAAAAAATTTGTTTTCAGTTTTAGAAAGGTCTCAGAAAAATAATAAATAATTTTGAAATTTTCAATTTTTTACGAGTCTCTATGTCAGAAAAATAGCCACCCAAACAATTTTTTTGGTCGATTTTTGAAATAAAACTTCAAACGCAAATATCTCGAGAATTAGGGCACATAGAAAAATTTTGGTCATTTTTGTGCATACAGTTTTTAAAGACCTTTTTTTTGATGTATAATTCGATGGGTTTTGAAACAACTTTTTTTTTTGATGAAAAAGTGTAAAGGCTATAGCCTTTGCACTTTTTAGAATTTTGCAGAAGTACAGTAATTGCACTTTGGATGCAAATATTTCGAGAACCAGGGGTGGTAAAAAAAATTTGTTTACAGTTTTAGAAAGGTCTCAGAAAAATAATAAATAATTTTGAAATTTTCAATTTTTTACGAGTCTCTATGTCAGAAAAATAGCCACCCAAACAATTTTTTTGGTCGATTTTTGAAATAAAACTTCAAACGCAAATATCTCGAGAATTAGGGCACATAGAAAAATTTTGGTCATTTTTGTGCATACAGTTTTTAAAGACCTTTTTTTTGATGTATAATTCGATGGGTTTTGAAACAACTTTTTTTTTTGGATGAAAAAGTGTAAAGGCTATAGCCTTTGCACTTTTTAGAATTTTGCAGAAGTACAGTAATTGCACTTTGGATGCAAATATTTCGAGAACCAGGGGTGGTAAAAAAAAATTTGTTTACAGTTTTAGAAAGGTCTCAGAAAAATAATAAATAATTTTGAAATTTTCAATTTTTTACGAGTCTCTATGTCAGAAAAATAGCCACCCAAACAATTTTTTTGGTCGATTTTTGAAATAAAACTTCAAACGCAAATATCTCGAGAATTAGGGCACATAGAAAAATTTTGGTCATTTTTGTGCATACAGTTTTTAAAGACCTTTTTTTTGATGTATAATTCGATGGGTTTTGAAACAACTTTTTTTTTTGGATGAAAAAGTGTAAAGGCTATAGCCTTTGCACTTTTTAGAATTTTGCAGAAGTACAGTAATTGCACTTTGGATGCAAATATTTCGAGAACCAGGGGTGGTAAAAAAAATTTGTTTACAGTTTTAGAAAGGTCTCAGAAAAATAATAAATAATTTTGAAATTTTCAATTTTTTACGAGTCTCTATGTCAGAAAAATCGCCACCCAAACAATTTTTTTGGTCGATTTTTGAATAAAACTTCAAACGCAAATATCTCGAGAATTAGGGCACATAGAAAAATTTTGGTCATTTTTGTGCATACAGTTTTTAAAGACCTTTTTTTTGATGTATAATTCGATGGGTTTTGAAACAACTTTTTTTTTTGGATGAAAAAGTGTAAAGGCTATAGCCTTTGCACTTTTTAGAATTTTGCAGAAGTACAGTAATTGCACTTTGGATGCAAATATTTCGAGAACCAGGGGTGGTAAAAAAAATTTGTTTACAGTTTTAGAAAGGTCTCAGAAAAATAATAAATAATTTTGAAATTTTCAATTTTTTACGAGTCTCTATGTCAGAAAAATAGCCACCCAAACAATTTTTTTGGTCGATTTTTGAAATAAAACTTCAAACGCAAATATCTCGAGAATTAGGGCACATAGAAAAATTTTGGTCATTTTTGTGCATACAGTTTTTAAAGACCTTTTTTTTGATGTATAATTCGATGGGTTTTGAAACAACTTTTTTTTTTGGATGAAAAAGTGTAAAGGCTATAGCCTTTGCACTTTTTAGAATTTTGCAGAAGTACAGTAATTGCACTTTGGATGCAAATATTTCGAGAACCAGGGGTGGTAAAAAAAATTTGTTTACAGTTTTAGAAAGGTCTCAGAAAAATAATAAATAATTTTGAAATTTTCAATTTTTTACGAGTCTCTATGTCAGAAAAATAGCCACCCAAACAATTTTTTTGGTCGATTTTTGAAATAAAACTTCAAACGCAAATATCTCGAGAATTAGGGCACATAGAAAAATTTTGGTCATTTTTGTGCATACAGTTTTTAAAGACCTTTTTTTTGATGTATAATTCGATGGGTTTTGAAACAACTTTTTTTTTTGGATGAAAAAGTGTAAAGGCTATAGCCTTTGCACTTTTTAGAATTTTGCAGAAGTACAGTAATTGCACTTTGGATGCAAATATTTCGAGAACCAGGGGTGGTAAAAAAAATTTGTTTACAGTTTTAGAAAGGTCTCAGAAAAATAATAAATAATTTTGAAATTTTCAATTTTTTACGAGTCTCTATGTCAGAAAAATAGCCACCCAAACAATTTTTTTGGTCGATTTTTGAAATAAAACTTCAAACGCAAATATCTCGAGAATTAGGGCACATAGAAAAATTTTGGTCATTTTTGTGCATACAGTTTTTAAAGACCTTTTTTTTGATGTATAATTCGATGGGTTTTGAAACAACTTTTTTTTTTGGATGAAAAAGTGTAAAGGCTATAGCCTTTGCACTTTTTAGAATTTTGCAGAAGTACAGTAATTGCACTTTGGATGCAAATATTTCGAGAACCAGGGGTGGTAAAAAAAATTTGTTTACAGTTTTAGAAAGGTCTCAGAAAAATAATAAATAATTTTGAAATTTTCAATTTTTTACGAGTCTCTATGTCAGAAAAATAGCCACCCAAACAATTTTTTTGGTCGATTTTGAAATAAAACTTCAAACGCAAATATCTCGAGAATTAGGGCACATAGAAAAATTTTGGTCATTTTTGTGCATACAGTTTTTAAAGACCTTTTTTTTGATGTATAATTCGATGGGTTTTGAAACAACTTTTTTTTTTGGATGAAAAAGTGTAAAGGCTATAGCCTTTGCACTTTTTAGAATTTTGCAGAAGTACAGTAATTGCACTTTGGATGCAAATATTTCGAGAACCAGGGGTGGTAAAAAAAATTTGTTTACAGTTTTAGAAAGGTCTCAGAAAAATAATAAATAATTTTGAAATTTTCAATTTTTTACGAGTCTCTATGTCAGAAAAATAGCCACCCAAACAATTTTTTTGGTCGATTTTTGAAATAAAACTTCAAACGCAAATATCTCGAGAATTAGGGCACATAGAAAAATTTTGGTCATTTTTGTGCATACAGTTTTTAAAGACCTTTTTTTTGATGTATAATTCGATGGGTTTTGAAACAACTTTTTTTTTTGGATGAAAAAGTGTAAAGGCTATAGCCTTTGCACTTTTTAGAATTTTGCAGAAGTACAGTAATTGCACTTTGGATGCAAATATTTCGAGAACCAGGGGTGGTAAAAAAAATTTGTTTACAGTTTTAGAAAGGTCTCAGAAAAATAATAAATAATTTTGAAATTTTCAATTTTTTACGAGTCTCTATGTCAGAAAAATAGCCACCCAAACAATTTTTTTGGTCGATTTTTGAAATAAAACTTCAAACGCAAATATCTCGAGAATTAGGGCACATAGAAAAATTTTGGTCATTTTTGTGCATACAGTTTTTAAAGACCTTTTTTTTTGATGTATAATTCGATGGGTTTTGAAACAACTTTTTTTTTTGGATGAAAAAGTGCAAAGGCTATAGCCTTTACACTTTTTAGAATTTTGCAGAAGTACAGTAATTGCACTTTGGATGCAAATATTTCGAGAACCAGGGGTGGTAAAAAAAATTTGTTTACAGTTTTAGAAAGGTCTCAGAAAAATAATAAATAATTTTGAAATTTTCAATTTTTTACGAGTCTCTATGTCAGAAAAATAGCCACCCAAACAATTTTTTTGGTCGATTTTTGAATAAAACTTCAAACGCAAATATCTCGAGAATTAGGGCACATAGAAAAATTTTGGTCATTTTTGTGCATACAGTTTTTAAAGACCTTTTTTTTGATGTATAATTCGATGGGTTTTGAAACAACTTTTTTTTTTGGATGAAAAAGTGTAAAGGCTATAGCCTTTGCACTTTTTAGAATTTTGCAGAAGTACAGTAATTGCACTTTGGATGCAAATATTTCGAGAACCAGGGGTGGTAAAAAAAATTTGTTTACAGTTTTAGAAAGGTCTCAGAAAAATAATAAATAATTTTGAAATTTTCAATTTTTTACGAGTCTCTATGTCAGAAAAATAGCCACCCAAACAATTTTTTTGGTCGATTTTTGAAATAAAACTTCAAACGCAAATATCTCGAGAATTAGGGCACATAGAAAAATTTTGGTCATTTTTGTGCATACAGTTTTTAAAGACCTTTTTTTTGATGTATAATTCGATGGGTTTTGAAACAACTTTTTTTTTTGGATGAAAAAGTGTAAAGGCTATAGCCTTTGCACTTTTTAGAATTTTGCAGAAGTACAGTAATTGCACTTTGGATGCAAATATTTCGAGAACCAGGGGTGGTAAAAAAAATTTGTTTACATTTTTTAGAAAGGTCTCAGAAAAATAATAAATAATTTTGAAATTTTCAATTTTTTACGAGTCTCTATGTCAGAAAAATCGCCACCCAAACAATTTTTTTGGTCGATTTTTGAAATAAAACTTCAAACGCAAATATCTCGAGAATTAGGGCACATAGAAAAATTTTGGTCATTTTTGTGCATACAGTTTTTAAAGACCTTTTTTTTGATGTATAATTCGATGGGTTTTGAAACAACTTTTTAGAATTTTGCAGAAGTACAGTAATTGCACTTTGGATGCAAATATTTCGAGAACCAGGGGTGGTAAAAAAAAATTTGTTTACAGTTTTAGAAAGGTCTCAGAAAAATAATAAATAATTTTGAAATTTTCAATTTTTTACGAGTCTCTATGTCAGAAAAATAGCCACCCAAACAATTTTTTTGGTCGATTTTTGAAATAAAACTTCAAACGCAAATATCTCGAGAATTAGGGCACATAGAAAAATTTTGGTCATTTTTGTGCATACAGTTTTTAAAGACCTTTTTTTTGATGTATAATTCGATGGGTTTTGAAACAACTTTTTTTTTTGGATGAAAAAGTGTAAAGGCTATAGCCTTTGCACTTTTTAGAATTTTGCAGAAGTACAGTAATTGCACTTTGGATGCAAATATTTCGAGAACCAGGGGTGGTAAAAAAAATTTGTTTACAGTTTTAGAAAGGTCTCAGAAAAATAATAAATAATTTTGAAATTTTCAATTTTTTACGAGTCTCTATGTCAGAAAAATAGCCACCCAAACAATTTTTTTGGTCGATTTTTGAAATAAAACTTCAAACGCAAATATCTCGAGAATTAGGGCACATAGAAAAATTTTGGTCATTTTTGTGCATACAGTTTTTAAAGACCTTTTTTTTGATGTATAATTCGATGGGTTTTGAAACAACTTTTTTTTTTGGATGAAAAAGTGTAAAGGCTATAGCCTTTGCACTTTTTAGAATTTTGCAGAAGTACAGTAATTGCACTTTGGATGCAAATATTTCGAGAACCAGGGGTGGTAAAAAAAATTTGTTTACAGTTTTAGAAAGGTCTCAGAAAAATAATAAATAATTTTGAAATTTTCAATTTTTTACGAGTCTCTATGTCAGAAAAATAGCCACCCAAACAATTTTTTTGGTCGATTTTTGAAATAAAACTTCAAACGCAAATATCTCGAGAATTAGGGCACATAGAAAAATTTTGGTCATTTTTGTGCATACAGTTTTTAAAGACCTTTTTTTTGATGTATAATTCGATGGGTTTTGAAACAACTTTTTTTTTTGGATGAAAAAGTGTAAAGGCTATGCCTTTGCACTTTTTAGAATTTTGCAGAAGTACAGTAATTGCACTTTGGATGCAAATATTTCGAGAACCAGGGGTGGTAAAAAAAATTTGTTTACAGTTTTTAGAAAGGTCTCAGAAAAATAATAAATAATTTTGAAATTTTCAATTTTTTACGAGTCTCTATGTCAGAAAAATAGCCACCCAAACAATTTTTTTGGTCGATTTTTGAAATAAAACTTCAAACGCAAATATCTCGAGAATTAGGGCACATAGAAAAATTTTGGTCATTTTTGTGCATACAGTTTTTAAAGACCTTTTTTTTGATGTATAATTCGATGGGTTTTGAAACAACTTTTTTTTTTGGATGAAAAAGTGTAAAGGCTATAGCCTTTGCACTTTTTAGAATTTTGCAGAAGTACAGTAATTGCACTTTGGATGCAAATATTTCGAGAACCAGGGGTGGTAAAAAAAATTTGTTTACAGTTTTAGAAAGGTCTCAGAAAAATAATAAATAATTTTGAAATTTTCAATTTTTTACGAGTCTCTATGTCAGAAAAATAGCCACCCAAACAATTTTTTTGGTCGATTTTTGAAATAAAACTTCAAACGCAAATATCTCGAGAATTAGGGCACATAGAAAAATTTTGGTCATTTTTGTGCATACAGTTTTTAAAGACCTTTTTTTTGATGTATAATTCGATGGGTTTTGAAACAACTTTTTTTTTTTGGATGAAAAAGTGTAAAGGCTATGCCTTTGCACTTTTTAGAATTTTGCAGAAGTACAGTAATTGCACTTTGGATGCAAATATTTCGAGAACCAGGGGTGGTAAAAAAAATTTGTTTACAGTTTTAGAAAGGTCTCAGAAAAATAATAAATAATTTTGAAATTTTCAATTTTTTACGAGTCTCTATGTCAGAAAAATAGCCACCCAAACAATTTTTTTGGTCGATTTTTGAAATAAAACTTCAAACGCAAATATCTCGAGAATTAGGGCACATAGAAAAATTTTGGTCATTTTTGTGCATACAGTTTTTAAAGACCTTTTTTTTGATGTATAATTCGATGGGTTTTGAAACAACTTTTTTTTTTGGATGAAAAAGTGTAAAGGCTATAGCCTTTGCACTTTTTAGAATTTTGCAGAAGTACAGTAATTGCACTTTGGATGCAAATATTTCGAGAACCAGGGGTGGTAAAAAAAATTTGTTTACAGTTTTAGAAAGGTCTCAGAAAAATAATAAATAATTTTGAAATTTTCAATTTTTTACGAGTCTCTATGTCAGAAAAATAGCCACCCAAACAATTTTTTTGGTCGATTTTTGAAATAAAACTTCAAACGCAAATATCTCGAGAATTAGGGCACATAGAAAAATTTTGGTCATTTTTGTGCATACAGTTTTTAAAGACCTTTTTTTTGATGTATAATTCGATGGGTTTTGAAACAACTTTTTTTTTTGGATGAAAAAGTGTAAAGGCTATAGCCTTTGCACTTTTTAGAATTTTGCAGAAGTACAGTAATTGCACTTTGGATGCAAATATTTCGAGAACCAGGGGTGGTAAAAAAAATTTGTTTACAGTTTTAGAAAGGTCTCAGAAAAATAATAAATAATTTTGAAATTTTCAATTTTTTACGAGTCTCTATGTCAGAAAAATAGCCACCCAAACAATTTTTTTGGTCGATTTTTGAAATAAAACTTCAAACGCAAATATCTCGAGAATTAGGGCACATAGAAAAATTTTGGTCATTTTTGTGCATACAGTTTTTAAAGACCTTTTTTTTGATGTATAATTCGATGGGTTTTGAAACAACTTTTTTTTTTGGATGAAAAAGTGTAAAGGCTATAGCCTTTGCACTTTTTAGAATTTTGCAGAAGTACAGTAATTGCACTTTGGATGCAAATATTTCGAGAACCAGGGGTGGTAAAAAAAATTTGTTTACAGTTTTAGAAAGGTCTCAGAAAAATAATAAATAATTTTGAAATTTTCAATTTTTTACGAGTCTCTATGTCAGAAAAATAGCCACCCAAACAATTTTTTTGGTCGATTTTTGAAATAAAACTTCAAACGCAAATATCTCGAGAATTAGGGCACATAGAAAAATTTTGGTCATTTTTGTGCATACAGTTTTTAAAGACCTTTTTTTTGATGTATAATTCGATGGGTTTTGAAACAACTTTTTTTTTTGGATGAAAAAGTGTAAAGGCTATAGCCTTTGCACTTTTTAGAATTTTGCAGAAGTACAGTAATTGCACTTTGGATGCAAATATTTCGAGAACCAGGGGTGGTAAAAAAAATTTGTTTACAGTTTTAGAAAGGTCTCAGAAAAATAATAAATAATTTTGAAATTTTCAATTTTTTACGAGTCTCTATGTCAGAAAAATAGCCACCCAAACAATTTTTTTGGTCGATTTTTGAAATAAAACTTCAAACGCAAATATCTCGAGAATTAGGGCACATAGAAAAATTTTGGTCATTTTTGTGCATACAGTTTTTAAAGACCTTTTTTTTGATGTATAATTCGATGGGTTTTGAAACAACTTTTTTTTTTGGATGAAAAAGTGTAAAGGCTATAGCCTTTGCACTTTTAGAATTTTGCAGAAGTACAGTAATTGCACTTTGGATGCAAATATTTCGAGAACCAGGGGTGGTAAAAAAAATTTGTTTACAGTTTTAGAAAGGTCTCAGAAAAATAATAAATAATTTTGAAATTTTCAATTTTTTACGAGTCTCTATGTCAGAAAAATAGCCACCCAAACAATTTTTTTGGTCGATTTTTGAAATAAAACTTCAAACGCAAATATCTCGAGAATTAGGGCACATAGAAAAATTTTGGTCATTTTTGTGCATACAGTTTTTAAAGACCTTTTTTTTGATGTATAATTCGATGGGTTTTGAAACAACTTTTTTTTTTGGATGAAAAAGTGTAAAGGCTATAGCCTTTGCACTTTTTAGAATTTTGCAGAAGTACAGTAATTGCACTTTGGATGCAAATATTTCGAGAACCAGGGGTGGTAAAAAAAATTTGTTTACAGTTTTAGAAAGGTCTCAGAAAAATAATAAATAATTTTGAAATTTTCAATTTTTTACGAGTCTCTATGTCAGAAAAATAGCCACCCAAACAATTTTTTTGGTCGATTTTTGAAATAAAACTTCAAACGCAAATATCTCGAGAATTAGGGCACATAGAAAAATTTTGGTCATTTTTGTGCATACAGTTTTTAAAGACCTTTTTTTTGATGTATAATTCGATGGGTTTTGAAACAACTTTTTTTTTTGGATGAAAAAGTGTAAAGGCTATAGCCTTTGCACTTTTTAGAATTTTGCAGAAGTACAGTAATTGCACTTTGGATGCAAATATTTCGAGAACCAGGGGTGGTAAAAAAAATTTGTTTAGAGTTTTAGAAAGGTCTCAGAAAAATAATAAATAATTTTGAAATTTTCAATTTTTTACGAGTCTCTATGTCAGAAAAATAGCCACCCAAACAATTTTTTTGGTCGATTTTTGAAATAAAACTTCAAACGCAAATATCTCGAGAATTAGGGCACATAGAAAAATTTTGGTCATTTTTGTACATACAGTTTTTAAAGACCTTTTTTTTGATGTATAATTCGATGGGTTTTGAAACAACTTTTTTTTTTGGATGAAAAAGTGTAAAGGCTATAGCCTTTGCACTTTTTAGAATTTTGCAGAAGTACAGTAATTGCACTTTGGATGCAAATATTTCGAGAACCAGGGGGTGGTAAAAAAAATTTGTTTACAGTTTTAGAAAGGTCTCAGAAAAATAATAAATAATTTTGAAATTTTCAATTTTTTACGAGTCTCTATGTCAGAAAAATAGCCACCCAAACAATTTTTTTGGTCGATTTTTGAAATAAAACTTCAAACGCAAATATCTCGAGAATTAGGGCACATAGAAAAATTTTGGTCATTTTTGTGCATACAGTTTTTAAAGACCTTTTTTTTGATGTATAATTCGATGGGTTTTGAAACAACTTTTTTTTTTGGATGAAAAAGTGTAAAGGCTATAGCCTTTGCACTTTTTAGAATTTTGCAGAAGTACAGTAATTGCACTTTGGATGCAAATATTTCGAGAACCAGGGGTGGTAAAAAAAATTTGTTTACAGTTTTAGAAAGGTCTCAGAAAAATAATAAATAATTTTGAAATTTTCAATTTTTTACGAGTCTCTATGTCAGAAAAATCGCCACCCAAACAATTTTTTTGGTCGATTTTTGAAATAAAACTTCAAACGCAAATATCTCGAGAATTAGGGCACATAGAAAAATTTTGGTCATTTTTGTGCATACAGTTTTTAAAGACCTTTTTTTTGATGTATAATTCGATGGGTTTTGAAACAACTTTTTTTTTTGGATGAAAAAGTGTAAAGGCTATAGCCTTTGCACTTTTTAGAATTTTGCAGAAGTACAGTAATTGCACTTTGGATGCAAATATTTCGAGAACCAGGGGTGGTAAAAAAAATTTGTTTACAGTTTTAGAAAGGTCTCAGAAAAATAATAAATAATTTTGAAATTTTCAATTTTTTACGAGTCTCTATGTCAGAAAAATCGCCACCCAAACAATTTTTTTGGTCGATTTTTGAAATAAAACTTCAAACGCAAATATCTCGAGAATTAGGGCACATAGAAAAATTTTGGTCATTTTTGTGCATACAGTTTTTAAAGACCTTTTTTTTGATGTATAATTCGATGGGTTTTGAAACAACTTTTTTTTTTTTGGATGAAAAAGTGTAAAGGCTATAGCCTTTGCACTTTTTAGAATTTTGCAGAAGTACAGTAATTGCACTTTGGATGCAAATATTTCGAGAACCAGGGGTGGTAAAAAAAATTTGTTTACAGTTTTAGAAAGGTCTCAGAAAAATAATAAATAATTTTGAAATTTTCAATTTTTTACGAGTCTCTATGTCAGAAAAATCGCCACCCAAACAATTTTTTTGGTCGATTTTTGAAATAAAACTTCAAACGCAAATATCTCGAGAATTAGGGCACATAGAAAAATTTTGGTCATTTTTGTGCATACAGTTTTTAAAGACCTTTTTTTTGATGTATAATTCGATGGGTTTTGAAACAACTTTTTTTTTTGGATGAAAAAGTGTAAAGGCTATAGCCTTTGCACTTTTTAGAATTTTGCAGAAGTACAGTAATTGCACTTTGGATGCAAATATTTCGAGAACCAGGGGTGGTAAAAAAAATTTGTTTAGAGTTTTTAGAAAGGTCTCAGAAAAATAATAAATAATTTTGAAATTTTCAATTTTTTACGAGTCTCTATGTCAGAAAAATAGCCACCCAAACAATTTTTTTGGTCGATTTTTGAAATAAA
>CAKNBH010000021.1:0-28607 GCA_929447395.1 Epistrophe grossulariae
ATTGACACGTGGTAAAATTTTTTTTTCTCGAATTTTGTAAAGTGCTGTACATCGATGGAAAGGTCTTTTTATTGTCAATTAGGAATTGAAAACCGCAACCACTTTCGATGCTTGGTTGCGGAGAAATCGGGTTTCGAAAGAAATCTGATTTTTAAACTTTTAAATGATGCCGGCATCATAACTTTTTTCAATTTTTCACTAAAATTTTTTTTCTCGAATTTTGTAAAGTGCTGTACATCGATGGAAAGGTCTTTTTATTGTCAATTAGGAATTGAAAACCGCAACCACTTTCGATGCTTGGTTGCGGAGAAATCGGGTTTCGAAAGAAATCTGATTTTTAAACTTTTAAATGATG
The DNA here is from genome assembly GCA_929447395.1 of Epistrophe grossulariae. Classification (NCBI taxonomy): domain Eukaryota; kingdom Metazoa; phylum Arthropoda; class Insecta; order Diptera; family Syrphidae; genus Epistrophe; species Epistrophe grossulariae. The sequence continues at coordinate 356 of CAKNBH010000021.1, forward strand.
CCGGCATCATAACTTTTTTCAATTTTTCACTAAAATTTTTTTTCTCGAATTTTGTAAAGTGCTGTACATCGATGGAAAGGTCTTTTTATTGTCAATTAGGAATTGAAAACCGCAACCACTTTCGATGCTTGGTTGCGGAGAAATCGGGTTTCGAAAGAAATCTGATTTTTAAACTTTTAAATGATGCCGGCATCATAACTTTTTTCAATTTTTCACTAAAATTTTTTTTCTCGAATTTTGTAAAGTGCTGTACATCGATGGAAAGGTCTTTTTATTGTCAATTAGGAATTGAAAACCGCAACCACTTTCGATGCTTGGTTGCGGAGAAATCGGGTTTCGAAAGAAATCTGATTTTTAAACTTTTAAATGATGCCGGCATCATAACTTTTTTCAATTTTTCACTAAAATTTTTTTTCTCGAATTTTGTAAAGTGCTGTACATCGATGGAAAGGTCTTTTTATTGTCAATTAGGAATTGAAAAACCGCAACCACTTTCGATGCTTGGTTGCGGAGAAATCGGGTTTCGAAAGAAATCTGATTTTTAAACTTTTAAATGATGCCGGCATCATAACTTTTTTCAATTTTTCACTAAAATTTTTTTTCTCGAATTTTGTAAAGTGCTGTACATCGATGGAAAGGTCTTTTTATTGTCAATTAGGAATTGAAAACCGCAACCACTTTCGATGCTTGGTTGCGGAGAAATCGGGTTTCGAAAGAAATCTGATTTTTAAACTTTTAAATGATGCCGGCATCATAACTTTTTTCAATTTTTCACTAAAATTTTTTTTCTCGAATTTTGTAAAGTGCTGTACATCGATGGAAAGGTCTTTTTATTGTCAATTAGGAATTGAAAACCGCAACCACTTTCGATGCTTGGTTGCGGAGAAATCGGGGTTTCGAAAGAAATCTGATTTTTAAACTTTTAAATGATGCCGGCATCATAACTTTTTTCAATTTTTCACTAAAATTTTTTTTCTCGAATTTTGTAAAGTGCTGTACATCGATGGAAAGGTCTTTTTATTGTCAATTAGGAATTGAAAACCGCAACCACTTTCGATGCTTGGTTGCGGAGAAATCGGGTTTCGAAAGAAATCTGATTTTTAAACTTTTAAATGATGCCGGCATCATAACTTTTTTCAATTTTTCACTAAAATTTTTTTTCTCGAATTTTGTAAAGTGCTGTACATCGATGGAAAGGTCTTTTTATTGTCAATTAGGAATTGAAAACCGCAACCACTTTCGATGCTTGGTTGCGGAGAAATCGGGTTTCGAAAGAAATCTGATTTTTAAACTTTTAAATGATGCCGGCATCATAACTTTTTTCAATTTTTCACTAAAATTTTTTTTCTCGAATTTTGTAAAGTGCTGTACATCGATGGAAAGGTCTTTTTATTGTCAATTAGGAATTGAAAACCGCAACCACTTTCGATGCTTGGTTGCGGAGAAATCGGGTTTCGAAAGAAATCTGATTTTTAAACTTTTAAATGATGCCGGCATCATAACTTTTTTCAATTTTTCACTAAAATTTTTTTTCTCGAATTTTGTAAAGTGCTGTACATCGATGGAAAGGTCTTTTTATTGTCAATTAGGAATTGAAAACCGCAACCACTTTCGATGCTTGGTTGCGGAGAAATCGGGTTTCGAAAGAAATCTGATTTTTAAACTTTTAAATGATGCCGGCATCATAACTTTTTTTCAATTTTTCACTAAAATTTTTTTTCTCGAATTTTGTAAAGTGCTGTACATCGATGGAAAGGTCTTTTTATTGTCAATTAGGAATTGAAAACCGCAACCACTTTCGATGCTTGGTTGCGGAGAAATCGGGTTTCGAAAGAAATCTGATTTTTAAACTTTTAAATGATGCCGGCATCATAACTTTTTTCAATTTTTCACTAAAATTTTTTTTCTCGAATTTTGTAAAGTGCTGTACATCGATGGAAAGGTCTTTTTATTGTCAATTAGGAATTGAAAACCGCAACCACTTTCGATGCTTGGTTGCGGAGAAATCGGGTTTCGAAAGAAATCTGATTTTTAAACTTTTAAATGATGCCGGCATCATAACTTTTTTCAATTTTTCACTAAAATTTTTTTTCTCGAATTTTGTAAAGTGCTGTACATCGATGGAAAGGTCTTTTTATTGTCAATTAGGAATTGAAAACCGCAACCACTTTCGATGCTTGGTTGCGGAGAAATCGGGTTTCGAAAGAAATCTGATTTTTAAACTTTTAAATGATGCCGGCATCATAACTTTTTTCAACTTTTCACTAAAATTTTTTTTCTCGAATTTTGTAAAGTGCTGTACATCGATGGAAAGGTCTTTTTTATTGTCAATTAGGAATTGAAAACCGCAACCACTTTCGATGCTTGGTTGCGGAGAAATCGGGTTTCGAAAGAAATCTGATTTTTAAACTTTTAAATGATGCCGGCATCATAACTTTTTTCAATTTTTCAGTAAAATTTTTTTTCTCGAATTTTGTAAAGTGCTGTACATCGATGGAAAGGTCTTTTTATTGTCAATTAGGAATTGAAAACCGCAACCACTTTCGATGCTTGGTTGCGGAGAAATCGGGTTTCGAAAGAAATCTGATTTTTAAACTTTTAAATGATGCCGGCATCATAACTTTTTTCAATTTTTCACTAAAATTTTTTTTCTCGAATTTTGTAAAGTGCTGTACATCGATGGAAAGGTCTTTTTATTGTCAATTAGGAATTGAAAACCGCAACCACTTTCGATGTTTGGTTGCGGAGAAATCGGGTTTCGAAAGAAATCTGATTTTTAAACTTTTAAATGATGCCGGCATCATAACTTTTTTCAATTTTTCAGCTAAAATTTTTTTTCTCGAATTTTGTAAAGTGCTGTACATCGATGGAAAGGTCTTTTTATTGTCAATTAGGAATTGAAAACCGCAACCACTTTCGATGCTTGGTTGCGGAGAAATCGGGTTTCGAAAGAAATCTGATTTTTAAACTTTTAAATGATGCCGGCATCATAACTTTTTTCAATTTTTCACTAAAATTTTTTTTTCTCGAATTTTGTAAAGTGCTGTACATCGATGGAAAGGTCTTTTTATTGTCAATTAGGAATTGAAAACCGCAACCACTTTCGATGCTTGGTTGCGGAGAAATCGGGTTTCGAAAGAAATCTGATTTTTAAACTTTTAAATGATGCCGGCATCATAACTTTTTTCAATTTTTCACTAAAATTTTTTTCTCGAATTTTGTAAAGTGCTGTACATCGATGGAAAGGTCTTTTTATTGTCAATTAGGAATTGAAAACCGCAACCACTTTCGATGCTTGGTTGCGGAGAAATCGGGTTTCGAAAGAAATCTGATTTTTAAACTTTTAAATGATGCCGGCATCATAACTTTTTTCAACTTTTCACTAAAATTTTTTTTTCTCGAATTTTGTAAAGTGCTGTACATCGATGGAAAGGTCTTTTTATTGTCAATTAGGAATTGAAAACCGCAACCACTTTCGATGCTTGGTTGCGGAGAAATCGGGTTTCGAAAGAAATCTGATTTTTAAACTTTTAAATGATGCCGGCATCATAACTTTTTTCAATTTTTCACTAAAATTTTTTTTCTCGAATTTTGTAAAGTGCTGTACATCGATGGAAAGGTCTTTTTATTGTCAATTAGGAATTGAAAACCGCAACCACTTTCGATGCTTGGTTGCGGAGAAATCGGGTTTCGAAAGAAATCTGATTTTTAAACTTTTAAATGATGCCGGCATCATAACTTTTTTCAATTTTTCACTAAAATTTTTTTTCTCGAATTTTGTAAAGTGCTGTACATCGATGGAAAGGTCTTTTTATTGTCAATTAGGAATTGAAAACCGCAACCACTTTCGATGCTTGGTTGCGGAGAAATCGGGTTTCGAAAGAAATCTGATTTTAAACTTTTAAATGATGCCGGCATCATAACTTTTTTCAATTTTTCACTAAAATTTTTTTTCTCGAATTTTGTAAAGTGCTGTACATCGATGGAAAGGTCTTTTTATTGTCAATTAGGAATTGAAAACCGCAACCACTTTCGATGCTTGGTTGCGGAGAAATCGGGTTTCGAAAGAAATCTGATTTTTAAACTTTTAAATGATGCCGGCATCATAACTTTTTTCAATTTTTCACTAAAATTTTTTTTTCTCGAATTTTGTAAAGTGCTGTACATCGATGGAAAGGTCTTTTTATTGTCAATTAGGAATTGAAAACCGCAACCACTTTCGATGCTTGGTTGCGGAGAAATCGGGTTTCGAAAGAAATCTGATTTTTAAACTTTTAAATGATGCCGGCATCATAACTTTTTTCAATTTTTCACTAAAATTTTTTTTCTCGAATTTTGTAAAGTGCTGTACATCGATGGAAAGGTCTTTTTATTGTCAATTAGGAATTGAAAACCGCAACCACTTTCGATGCTTGGTTGCGGAGAAATCGGGTTTCGAAAGAAATCTGATTTTTAAACTTTTAAATGATGCCGGCATCATAACTTTTTTCAATTTTTCACTAAATTTTTTTTCTCGAATTTTGTAAAGTGCTGTACATCGATGGAAAGGTCTTTTTATTGTCAATTAGGAATTGAAAACCGCAACCACTTTCGATGCTTGGTTGCGGAGAAATCGGGTTTCGAAAGAAATCTGATTTTTAAACTTTTAAATGATGCCGGCATCATAACTTTTTTCAATTTTTCACTAAAATTTTTTTTCTCGAATTTTGTAAAGTGCTGTACATCGATGGAAAGGTCTTTTTATTGTCAATTAGGAATTGAAAACCGCAACCACTTTCGATGCTTGGTTGCGGAGAAATCGGGTTTCGAAAGAAATCTGATTTTTAAACTTTTAAATGATGCCGGCATCATAACTTTTTTCAATTTTTCACTAAAATTTTTTTTCTCGAATTTTGTAAAGTGCTGTACATCGATGGAAAGGTCTTTTTATTGTCAATTAGGAATTGAAAACCGCAACCACTTTCGATGCTTGGTTGCGGAGAAATCGGGTTTCGAAAGAAATCTGATTTTTAAACTTTTAAATGATGCCGGCATCATAACTTTTTTCAATTTTTCACTAAAATTTTTTTTCTCGAATTTTGTAAAGTGCTGTACATCGATGGAAAGGTCTTTTTATTGTCAATTAGGAATTGAAAACCGCAACCACTTTCGATGCTTGGTTGCGGAGAAATCGGGTTTCGAAAGAAATCTGATTTTTAAACTTTTAAATGATGCCGGCATCATAACTTTTTTCAATTTTTCACTAAACTTTTTTTTCTCGAATTTTGTAAAGTGCTGTACATCGATGGAAAGGTCTTTTTATTGTCAATTAGGAATTGAAAACCGCAACCACTTTCGATGCTTGGTTGCGGAGAAATCGGGTTTCGAAAGAAATCTGATTTTTAAACTTTTAAATGATGCCGGCATCATAACTTTTTTCAATTTTTCACTAAAATTTTTTTTCTCGAATTTTGTAAAGTGCTGTACATCGATGGAAAGGTCTTTTTATTGTCAATTAGGAATTGAAAACCGCAACCACTTTCGATGCTTGGTTGCGGAGAAATCGGGTTTCGAAAGAAATCTGATTTTTAAACTTTTAAATGATGCCGGCATCATAACTTTTTTCAATTTTTCACTAAAATTTTTTTTCTCGAATTTTGTAAAGTGCTGTACATCGATGGAAAGGTCTTTTTATTGTCAATTAGGAATTGAAAACCGCAACCACTTTCGATGCTTGGTTGCGGAGAAATCGGGTTTCGAAAGAAATCTGATTTTTAAACTTTTAAATGATGCCGGCATCATAACTTTTTTCAATTTTTCACTAAACTTTTTTTTCTCGAATTTTGTAAAGTGCTGTACATCGATGGAAAGGTCTTTTTATTGTCAATTAGGAATTGAAAACCGCAAGCACTTTCGATGCTTGGTTGCGGAGAAATCGGGTTTCGAAAGAAATCTGATTTTTAAACTTTTAAATGATGCCGGCATCATAACTTTTTTCAATTTTTCACTAAAATTTTTTTTCTCGAATTTTGTAAAGTGCTGTACATCGATGGAAAGGTCTTTTTATTGTCAATTAGGAATTGAAAACCGCAACCACTTTCGATGCTTGGTTGCGGAGAAATCGGGTTTCGAAAGAAATCTGATTTTTAAACTTTTAAATGATGCCGGCATCATAACTTTTTTCAATTTTTCACTAAAATTTTTTTTCTCGAATTTTGTAAAGTGCTGTACATCGATGGAAAGGTCTTTTTATTGTCAATTAGGAATTGAAAACCGCAACCACTTTCGATGCTTGGTTGCGGAGAAATCGGGTTTCGAAAGAAATCTGATTTTTAAACTTTTAAATGATGCCGGCATCATAACTTTTTTCAATTTTTCACTAAAATTTTTTTTCTCGAATTTTGTAAAGTGCTGTACATCGATGGAAAGGTCTTTTTATTGTCAATTAGGAACTGAAAACCGCAACCACTTTCGATGCTTGGTTGCGGAGAAATCGGGTTTCGAAAGAAATCTGATTTTTAAACTTTTAAATGATGCCGGCATCATAACTTTTTTCAATTTTTCACTAAAATTTTTTTTCTCGAATTTTGTAAAGTGCTGTACATCGATGGAAAGGTCTTTTTATTGTCAATTAGGAATTGAAAACCGCAACCACTTTCGATGCTAGGTTGCGGAGAAATCGGGTTTCGAAAGAAATCTGATTTTTAAACTTTTAAATGATGCCGGCATCATAACTTTTTTTCAATTTTTCACTAAAATTTTTTTTCTCGAATTTTGTAAAGTGCTGTACATCGATGGAAAGGTCTTTTTATTGTCAATTAGGAATTGAAAACCGCAACCACTTTCGATGCTTGGTTGCGGAGAAATCGGGTTTCGAAAGAAATCTGATTTTTAAACTTTTAAATGATGCCGGCATCATAACTTTTTTCAATTTTTCACTAAAATTTTTTTCTCGAATTTTGTAAAGTGCTGTACATCGATGGAAAGGTCTTTTTATTGTCAATTAGGAATTGAAAACCGCAACCACTTTCGATGCTTGGTTGCGGAGAAATCGGGTTTCGAAAGAAATCTGATTTTTAAACTTTTAAATGATGCCGGCATCATAACTTTTTTCAATTTTTCACTAAAATTTTTTTTCTCGAATTTTGTAAAGTGCTGTACATCGATGGAAAGGTCTTTTTATTGTCAATTAGGAATTGAAAACCGCAACCACTTTCGATGCTTGGTTGCGGAGAAATCGGGTTTCGAAAGAAATCTGATTTTTAAACTTTTAAATGATGCCGGCATCATAACTTTTTTCAATTTTTCACTAAAATTTTTTTTCTCGAATTTTGTAAAGTGCTGTACATCGATGGAAAGGTCTTTTTATTGTCAATTAGGAATTGAAAACCGCAACCACTTTCGATGCATGGTTGCGGAGAAATCGGGTTTCGAAAGAAATCTGATTTTTAAACTTTTAAATGATGCCGGCATCATAACTTTTTTCAATTTTTCACAAAAATTTTTTTTCTCGAATTTTGTAAAGTGCTGTACATCGATGGAAAGGTCTTTTTATTGTCAGTTAGGAATTGAAAACCGCAACCACTTTCGATGCTTGGTTGCGGAGAAATCGGGTTTCGAAAGAAATCTGATTTTTAAACTTTTAAATGATGCCGGCATCATAAATTTTTTCAATTTTTCACTAAAATTTTTTTTCTCGAATTTTGTAAAGTGCTGTACATCGATGGAAAGGTCTTTTTATTGTCAATTAGGAATTGAAAACCGCAACCACTTTCGATGCTTGGTTGCGGAGAAATCGGGTTTCGAAAGAAATCTGATTTTTAAACTTTTAAATGATGCCGGCATCATAACTTTTTTCAATTTTTCACTAAAATTTTTTTTCTCGAATTTTGTAAAGTGCTGTACATCGATGGAAAGGTCTTTTTATTGTCAATTAGGAATTGAAAACCGCAACCACTTTCGATGCTTGGTTGCGGAGAAATCGGGTTTCGAAAGAAATCTGATTTTTAAACTTTTAAATGATGCCGGCATCATAACTTTTTTCAATTTTTCACAAAAATTTTTTTTCTCGAATTTTGTAAAGTGCTGTACATCGATGGAAAGGTCTTTTTATTGTCAATTAGGAATTGAAAACCGCAACCACTTTCGATGCTTGGTTGCGGAGAAATCGGGTTTCGAAAGAAATCTGATTTTTAAACTTTTAAATGATGCCGGCATCATAACTTTTTTCAATTTTTCACTAAAATTTTTTTTCTCGAATTTTGTAAAGTGCTGTACATCGATGGAAAGGTCTTTTTATTGTCAATTAGGAATTGAAAACCGCAACCACTTTCGATGCTTGGTTGCGGAGAAATCGGGTTTCGAAAGAAATCTGATTTTTAAACTTTTAAATGATGCCGGCATCATAACTTTTTTCAATTTTTCACTAAAATTTTTTTTCTCGAATTTTGTAAAGTGCTGTACATCGATGGAAAGGTCTTTTTATTGTCAATTAGGAATTGAAAACCGCAACCACTTTCGATGCTTGGTTGCGGAGAAATCGGGTTTCGAAAGAAATCTGATTTTTAAACTTTTAAATGATGCCGGCATCATAACTTTTTTCAATTTTTCACAAAAATTTTTTTTCTCGAATTTTGTAAAGTGCTGTACATTGATGGAAAGGTCTTTTTATTGTCAGTTAGGAATTGAAAACCGCAACCACTTTCGATGCTTGGTTGCGGAGAAATCGGGTTTCGAAAGAAATCTGATTTTTAAACTTTTAAATGATGCCGGCATCATAAATTTTTTCAATTTTTCACTAAAATTTTTTTTCTCGAATTTTGTAAAGTGCTGTACATCGATGGAAAGGTCTTTTTATTGTCAATTAGGAATTGAAAACCGCAACCACTTTCGATGCTTGGTTGCGGAGAAATCGGGTTTCGAAAGAAATCTGATTTTTAAACTTTTAAATGATGCCGGCATCATAACTTTTTTCAATTTTTCACAAAAATTTTTTTTCTCGAATTTTGTAAAGTGCTGTACATCGATGGAAAGGTCTTTTTATTGTCAATTAGGAATTGAAAACCGCAACCACTTTCGATGCTTGGTTGCGGAGAAATCGGGTTTCAAAAGAAATCTGATTTTTAAACTTTTAAATGATGCCGGCATCATAACTTTTTTCAATTTTTCACTAAAATTTTTTTTCTCGAATTTTGTAAAGTGCTGTACATCGATGGAAAGGTCTTTTTATTGTCAATTAGGAATTGAAAACCGCAACCACTTTCGATGCTTGGTTGCGGAGAAATCGGGTTTCGAAAGAAATCTGATTTTTAAACTTTTAAATGATGCCGGCATCATAACTTTTTTCAATTTTTCACTAAAATTTTTTTTCTCGAATTTTGTAAAGTGCTGTACATCGATGGAAAGGTCTTTTTATTGTCAATTAGGAATTGAAAACCGCAACCACTTTCGATGCTTGGTTGCGGAGAAATCGGGTTTCGAAAGAAATCTGATTTTTAAACTTTTAAATGATGCCGGCATCATAACTTTTTTCAATTTTTCACAAAAATTTTTTTTCTCGAATTTTGTAAAGTGCTGTACATTGATGGAAAGGTCTTTTTATTGTCAGTTAGGAATTGAAAACCGCAACCACTTTCGATGCTTGGTTGCGGAGAAATCGGGTTTCGAAAGAAATCTGATTTTTAAACTTTTAAATGATGCCGGCATCATAAATTTTTTCAATTTTTCACTAAAATTTTTTTTCTCGAATTTTGTAAAGTGCTGTACATCGATGGAAAGGTCTTTTTATTGTCAATTAGGAATTGAAAACCGCAACCACTTTCGATGCTTGGTTGCGGAGAAATCGGGTTTCGAAAGAAATCTGATTTTTAAACTTTTAAATGATGCCGGCATCATAACTTTTTTCAATTTTTCACTAAAATTTTTTTTCTCGAATTTTGTAAAGTGCTGTACATCGATGGAAAGGTCTTTTTATTGTGAATTAGGAATTGAAAACCGCAACCACTTTCGATGCTTGGTTGCGGAGAAATCGGGTTTCGAAAGAAATCTGATTTTTAAACTTTTAAATGATGCCGGCATCATAACTTTTTTCAATTTTTCACTAAAATTTTTTTTCTCGAATTTTGTAAAGTGCTGTACATCGATGGAAAGGTCTTTTTATTGTCAATTAGGAATTGAAAACCGCAACCACTTTCGATGCTTGGTTGCGGAGAAATCGGGTTTCGAAAGAAATCTGATTTTTAAACTTTTAAATGATGCCGGCATCATAACTTTTTTCAATTTTTCACTAAAATTTTTTTTCTCGAATTTTGTAAAGTGCTGTACATCGATGGAAAGGTCTTTTTATTGTCAATTAGGAATTGAAAACCGCAACCACTTTCGATGCTTGGTTGCGGAGAAATCGGGTTTCGAAAGAAATCTGATTTTTAAACTTTTAAATGATGCCGGCATCATAACTTTTTTCAATTTTTCACTAAAATTTTTTTTCTCGAATTTTGTAAAGTGCTGTACATCGATGGAAAGGTCTTTTTATTGTCAATTAGGAATTGAAAACCGCAACCACTTTCGATGCTTGGTTGCGGAGAAATCGGGTTTCGAAAGAAATCTGATTTTTAAACTTTTAAATGATGCCGGCATCATAACTTTTTTCAATTTTTCACTAAAATTTTTTTTCTCGAATTTTGTAAAGTGCTGTACATCGATGGAAAGGTCTTTTTATTGTCAATTAGGAATTGAAAACCGCAACCACTTTCGATGCTTGGTTGCGGAGAAATCGGGTTTCGAAAGAAATCTGATTTTTAAACTTTTAAATGATGCCGGCATCATAACTTTTTTCAATTTTTCACTAAAATTTTTTTTCTCGAATTTTGTAAAGTGCTGTACATCGATGGAAAGGTCTTTTTATTGTCAATTAGGAATTGAAAACCGCAACCACTTTCGATGCTTGGTTGCGGAGAAATCGGGTTTCGAAAGAAATCTGATTTTTAAACTTTTAAATGATGCCGGCATCATAACTTTTTTCAATTTTTCACTAAAATTTTTTTTTCTCGAATTTTGTAAAGTGCTGTACATCGATGGAAAGGTCTTTTTATTGTCAATTAGAAATTGAAAACCGCAACCACTTTCGATGCTTGGTTGCGGAGAAATCGGGTTTCGAAAGAAATCTGATTTTTAAACTTTTAAATGATGCCGGCATCATAACTTTTTTCAATTTTTCACTAAAATTTTTTTTCTCGAATTTTGTAAAGTGCTGTACATCGATGGAAAGGTCTTTTTATTGTCAATTAGGAATTGAAAACCGCAACCACTTTCGATGCTTGGTTGCGGAGAAATCGGGTTTCGAAAGAAATCTGATTTTTAAACTTTTAAATGATGCCGGCATCATAACTTTTTTCAATTTTTCACTAAAATTTTTTTTCTCGAATTTTGTAAAGTGCTGTACATCGATGGAAAGGTCTTTTTATTGTCAATTAGGAATTGAAAACCGCAACCACTTTCGATGCTTGGTTGCGGAGAAATCGGGTTTCGAAAGAAATCTGATTTTTAAACTTTTAAATGATGCCGGCATCATAACTTTTTTCAATTTTTCACTAAAATTTTTTTCTCGAATTTTGTAAAGTGCTGTACATCGATGGAAAGGTCTTTTTATTGTCAATTAGGAATTGAAAACCGCAACTACTTTCGATGCTTGGTTGCGGAGAAATCGGGTTTCGAAAGAAATCTGATTTTTAAACTTTTAAATGATGCCGGCATCATAACTTTTTTCAATTTTTCACTAAAATTTTTTTTCTCGAATTTTGTAAAGTGCTGTACATCGGGTTTCGAAAATCGGGTTTCGAAAGAAATCTGATTTTTAAACTTTTAAATGATGCCGGCATCATAACTTTTTTCAATTTTTCACTAAAATTTTTTTTCTCGAATTTTGTAAAGTGCTGTACATCGATGGAAAGGTCTTTTTATTGTCAATTAGGAATTGAAAACCGCAACCACTTTCGATGCTTGGTTGCGGAGAAATCGGGTTTCGAAAGAAATCTGATTTGTAAACTTTTAAATGATGCCGGCATCATAACTTTTTTCAATTTTTCACTAAAATTTTTTTTCTCGAATTTTGTAAAGTGCTGTACATCGATGGAAAGGTCTTTTTATTGTCAATTAGGAATTGAAAACCGCAACCACTTTCGATGCTTGGTTGCGGAGAAATCGGGTTTCGAAAGAAATCTGATTTTTAAACTTTTAAATGATGCCGGCATCATAACTTTTTTCAATTTTTCACTAAAATTTTTTTTTCTCGAATTTTGTAAAGTGCTGTACATCGATGGAAAGGTCTTTTTATTGTCAATTAGAAATTGAAAACCGCAACCACTTTCGATGCTTGGTTGCGGAGAAATCGGGTTTCGAAAGAAATCTGATTTTTAAACTTTTAAATGATGCCGGCATCATAACTTTTTTCAATTTTTCACTAAAATTTTTTTTCTCGAATTTTGTAAAGTGCTGTACATCGATGGAAAGGTCTTTTTATTGTCAATTAGGAATTGAAAACCGCAACCACTTTCGATGCTTGGTTGCGGAGAAATCGGGTTTCGAAAGAAATCTGATTTTTAAACTTTTAAATGATGCCGGCATCATAACTTTTTTCAATTTTTCACTAAAATTTTTTTTCTCGAATTTTGTAAAGTGCTGTACATCGATGGAAAGGTCTTTTTATTGTCAATTAGGAATTGAAAACCGCAACTACTTTCGATGCTTGGTTGCGGAGAAATCGGGTTTCGAAAGAAATCTGATTTTTAAACTTTTAAATGATGCCGGCATCATAACTTTTTTCAATTTTTCACTAAAATTTTTTTTCTCGAATTTTGTAAAGTGCTGTACATCGATGGAAAGGTCTTTTTATTGTCAATTAGGAATTGAAAACCGCAACCACTTTCGATGCTTGGTTGCGGAGAAATCGGGTTTCGAAAGAAATCTGATTTTTAAACTTTTAAATGATGCCGGCATCATAACTTTTTTCAATTTTTCACTAAAATTTTTTTTTCTCGAATTTTGTAAAGTGCTGTACATCGATGGAAAGGTCTTTTTATTGTCAATTAGAAATTGAAAACCGCAACCACTTTCGATGCTTGGTTGCGGAGAAATCGGGTTTCGAAAGAAATCTGATTTTTAAACTTTTAAATGATGCCGGCATCATAACTTTTTTCAATTTTTCACTAAAATTTTTTTTCTCGAATTTTGTAAAGTGCTGTACATCGATGGAAAGGTCTTTTTATTGTCAATTAGGAATTGAAAACCGCAACCACTTTCGATGCTTGGTTGCGGAGAAATCGGGTTTCGAAAGAAATCTGATTTTTAAACTTTTAAATGATGCCGGCATCATAACTTTTTTCAATTTTTCACTAAAATTTTTTTTCTCGAATTTTGTAAAGTGCTGTACATCGATGGAAAGGTCTTTTTATTGTCAATTAGGAATTGAAAACCGCAACCACTTTCGATGCTTGGTTGCGGAGAAATCGGGTTTCGAAAGAAATCTGATTTTTAAACTTTTAAATGATGCCGGCATCATAACTTTTTTCAATTTTTCACTAAAATTTTTTTTCTCGAATTTTGTAAAGTGCTGTACATCGATGGAAAGGTCTTTTTATTGTCAATTAGGAATTGAAAACCGCAACCACTTTCGATGCTTGGTTGCGGTGAAATCGGGTTTCGAAAGAAATCTGATTTTTAAACTTTTAAATGATGCCGGCATCATAACTTTTTTCAACTTTTCACTAAAATTTTTTTTCTCGAATTTTGTAAAGTGCTGTACATCGATGGAAAGGTCTTTTTATTGTCAATTAGGAATTGAAAACCGCAACCACTTTCGATGCTTGGTTGCGGAGGAATCGGGTTTCGAAAGAAATCTGATTTTTAAACTTTTAAATGATGCCGGCATCATAACTTTTTTCAATTTTTCACTAAAATTTTTTTTCTCGAATTTTGTAAAGTGCTGTACATCGATGGAAAGGTCTTTTTATTGTCAATTAGGAATTGAAAACCGCAACCACTTTCGATGCTTGGTTGCGGAGAAATCGGGTTTCGAAAGAAATCTGATTTTTAAACTTTTAAATGATGCCGGCATCATAACTTTTTTCAATTTTTCACTTAAATTTTTTTTCTCGAATTTTGTAAAGTGCTGTACATCGATGGAAAGGTCTTTTTATTGTCAATTAGGAATTGAAAACCGCAACCACTTTCGATGCTTGGTTGCGGAGAAATCGGGTTTCGAAAGAAATCTGATTTTTAAACTTTTAAATGATGCCGGCATCATAACTTTTTTCAATTTTTCACTAAAATTTTTTTTCTCGAATTTTGTAAAGTGCTGTACATCGATGGAAAGGTCTTTTTATTGTCAATTAGGAATTGAAAACCGCAACCACTTTCGATGCTTGGTTGCGGAGAAATCGGGTTTCGAAAGAAATCTGATTTTTAAACTTTTAAATGATGCCGGCATCATAACTTTTTTCAACTTTTCACTAAAATTTTTTTTCTCGAATTTTGTAAAGTGCTGTACATCGATGGAAAGGTCTTTTTATTGTCAATTAGGAATTGAAAACCGCAACCACTTTCGATGCTTGGTTGCGGAGAAATCGGGTTTCGAAAGAAATCTGATTTTTAAACTTTTAAATGATGCCGGCATCATAACTTTTTTCAATTTTTCAGTAAAATTTTTTTTCTCGAATTTTGTAAAGTGCTGTACATCGATGGAAAGGTCTTTTTATTGTCAATTAGGAATTGAAAACAGCAACCACTTTCGATGCTTGGTTGCGGAGAAATCGGGTTTCGAAAGAAATCTGATTTTTAAACTTTTAAATGATGCCGGCATCATAACTTTTTTCAACTTTTCACTAAAATTTTTTTTCTCGAATTTTGTAAAGTGCTGTACATCGATGGAAAGGTCTTTTTATTGTCAATTAGGAATTGAAAACCGCAACCACTTTCGATGCTTGGTTGCGGAGAAATCGGGTTTCGAAAGAAATCTGATTTTTAAACTTTTAAATGATGCCGGCATCATAACTTTTTTCAATTTTTCACTAAAATTTTTTTTCTCGAATTTTGTAAAGTGCTGTACATCGATGGAAAGGTCTTTTTATTGTCAATTAGGAATTGAAAACCGCAACCACTTTCGATGCTTGGTTGCGGAGAAATCGGGTTTCGAAAGAAATCTGATTTTTAAACTTTTAAATGATGCCGGCATCATAACTTTTTTCAATTTTTCACTAAAATTTTTTTTCTCGAATTTTGTAAAGTGCTGTACATCGATGGAAAGGTCTTTTTATTGTCAATTAGGAATTGAAAACCGCAACCACTTTCGATGCTTGGTTGCGGAGAAATCGGGTTTCGAAAGAAATCTGATTTTTAAACTTTTAAATGATGCCGGCATCATAACTTTTTTCAACTTTCCACTAAAATTTTTTTTCTCGAATTTTGTAAAGTGCTGTACATCGATGGAAAGGTCTTTTTATTGTCAATTAGGAATTGAAAACCGCAACCACTTTCGATGCTTGGTTGCGGAGAAATCGGGTTTCGAAAGAAATCTGATTTTTAAACTTTTCACTAAAATTTTTTTTCTCGAATTTTGTAAAGTGCTGTACATCGATGGAAAGGTCTTTTTATTGTCAATTAGGAATTGAAAACCGCAACCACTTTCGATGCTTGGTTGCGGAGAAATCGGGTTTCGAAAGAAATCTGATTTTTAAACTTTTAAATGATGCCGGCATCATAACTTTTTTCAATTTTTCACTAAAATTTTTTTTCTCGAATTTTGTAAAGTGCTGCACATCGATGGAAAGGTCTTTTTATTGTCAATTAGGAATTGAAAACCGCAACCACTTTCGATGCTTGGTTGCGGAGAAATCGGGTTTCGAAAGAAATCTGATTTTTAAACTTTTAAATGATGCCGGCATCATAACTTTTTTCAATTTTTCACTAACATTTTTTTTCTCGAATTTTGTAAAGTGCTGTACATCGATGGAAAGGTCTTTTTATTGTCAATTAGGAATTGAAAACCGCAACCACTTTCGATGCTTGGTTGCGGAGAAATCGGGTTTCGAAAGAAATCTGATTTTTAAACTTTTAAATGATGCCGGCATCATAACTTTTTTCAATTTTTCACTAAAATTTTTTTTCTCGAATTTTGTAAAGTGCTGTACATCGATGGAAAGGTCTTTTTATTGTCAATTAGGAATTGAAAACCGCAACCACTTTCGATGCTTGGTTGCGGAGAAATCGGGTTTCGAAAGAAATCTGATTTTTAAACTTTTAAATGATGCCGGCATCATAACTTTTTTCAATTTTTCACTAAAATTTTTTTTCTCGAATTTTGTAAAGTGCTGTACATCGATGGAAAGGTCTTTTTATTGTCAATTAGGAATTGAAAACCGCAACCACTTTCGATGCTTGGTTGCGGAGAAATCGGGTTTCGAAAGAAATCTGATTTTTAAACTTTTAAATGATGCCGGCATCATAACTTTTTTCAATTTTTCACTAAAATTTTTTTTCTCGAATTTTGTAAAGTGCTGTACATTGATGGAAAGGTCTTTTTATTGTCAATTAGGAATTGAAAACCACAACCACTTTCGATGCTTGGTTGCGGAGAAATCGGGTTTCGAAAGAAATCTGATTTTTAAACTTTTAAATGATGCCGGCATCATAACTTTTTTCAATTTTTCACTAAAATTTTTTTTCTCGAATTTTGTAAAGTGCTGTACATCGATGGAAAGGTCTTTTTATTGTCAATTAGGAATTGAAAACCGCAACCACTTTCGATGCTTGGTTGCGGAGAAATCGGGTTTCGAAAGAAATCTGATTTTTAAACTTTTAAATGATGCCGGCATCATAACTTTTTCAATTTTTCACTAAAATTTTTTTTCTCGAATTTTGTAAAGTGCTGTACATCGATGGAAAGGTCTTTTTATTGTCAATTAGGAATTGAAAACCGCAACCACTTTCGATGCTTGGTTGCGGAGAAATCGGGTTTCGAAAGAAATCTGATTTTTAAACTTTTAAATGATGCCGGCATCATAACTTTTTTCAATTTTTCACTAAAATTTTTTTTCTCGAATTTTGTAAAGTGCTGCACATCGATGGAAAGGTCTTTTTATTGTCAATTAGGAATTGAAAACCGCAACCACTTTCGATGCTTGGTTGCGGAGAAATCGGGTTTCGAAAGAAATCTGATTTTTAAACTTTTAAATGATGCCGGCATCATAACTTTTTTCAATTTTTCACTAAAATTTTTTTTCTCGAATTTTGTAAAGTGCTGTACATCGATGGAAAGGTCTTTTTATTGTCAATTAGGAATTGAAAACCGCAACCACTTTCGATGCTTGGTTGCGGAGAAATCGGGTTTCGAAAGAAATCTGATTTTTAAACTTTTAAATGATGCCGGCATCATAACTTTTTTCAATTTTTCACTAAAATTTTTTTTCTCGAATTTTGTAAAGTGCTGTACATCGATGGAAAGGTCTTTTTATTGTCAATTAGGAATTGAAAACCGCAACCACTTTCGATGCTTGGTTGCGGAGAAATCGGGTTTCAAAAGAAATCTGATTTTTAAACTTTTAAATGATGCCGGCATCATAACTTTTTTCAATTTTTCACTAAAATTTTTTTTCTCGAATTTTGTAAAGTGCTGTACATCGATGGAAAGGTCTTTTTATTGTCAATTAGGAATTGAAAACCGCAACCACTTTCGATGCTTGGTTGCGGAGAAATCGAGTTTCGAAAGAAATCTGATTTTTAAACTTTTAAATGATGCCGGCATCATAACTTTTTTCAATTTTTCACTAAAATTTTTTTTCTCGAATTTTGTAAAGTGCTGTACATCGATGGAAAGGTCTTTTTATTGTCAATTAGGAATTGAAAACCGCAACCACTTTCGATGCTTGGTTGCGGAGAAATCGGGTTTCGAAAGAAATCTGATTTTTAAACTTTTAAATGATGCCGGCATCATAACTTTTTTCAATTTTTCACTAAAATTTTTTTTCTCGAATTTTGTAAAGTGCTGTACATTGATGGAAAGGTCTTTTTATTGTCAATTAGGAATTGAAAACCACAACCACTTTCGATGCTTGGTTGCGGAGAAATCGGGTTTCGAAAGAAATCTGATTTTTAAACTTTTAAATGATGCCGGCATCATAACTTTTTTCAATTTTTCACTAAAATTTTTTTTCTCGAATTTTGTAAAGTGCTGTACATCGATGGAAAGGTCTTTTTATTGTCAATTAGGAATTGAAAACCGCAACCACTTTCGATGCTTGGTTGCGGAGAAATCGGGTTTCGAAAGAAATCTGATTTTTAAACTTTTAAATGATGCCGGCATCATAACTTTTTTCAATTTTTCACTAAAATTTTTTTTCTCGAATTTTGTAAAGTGCTGTACATCGATGGAAAGGTCTTTTTGTTGTCAATTAGGAATTGAAAACCGCAACCACTTTCGATGCTTGGTTGCGGAGAAATCGGGTTTCGAAAGAAATCTGATTTTTAAACTTTCAAATGATGCCGGCATCATAACTTTTTTCAATTTTTCACTAAAATTTTTTTTCTCGAATTTTGTAAAGTGCTGTACATCGATGGAAAGGTCTTTTTATTGTCAATTAGGAATTGAAAACCGCAACCACTTTCGATGCTTGGTTGCGGAGAAATCGGGTTTCGAAAGAAATCTGATTTTTAAACTTTTAAATGATGCCGGCATCATAACTTTTTTCAATTTTTCACTAAAATTTTTTTTCTCGAATTTTGTAAAGTGCTGTACATCGATGGAAAGGTCTTTTTATTGTCAATTAGGAATTGAAAACCGCAACCACTTTCGATGCTTGGTTGCGGAGAAATCGGGTTTCGAAAGAAATCTGATTTTTAAACTTTTAAATGATGCCGGCATCATAACTTTTTTCAATTTTTCACTAAAATTTTTTTTCTCGAATTTTGTAAAGTGCTGTACATTGATGGAAAGGTCTTTTTATTGTCAATTAGGAATTGAAAACCGCAACCACTTTCGATGCTTGGTTGCGGAGAAATCGGGTTTCGAAAGAAATCTGATTTTTAAACTTTTAAATGATGCCGGCATCATAACTTTTTTCAATTTTTCACTAAAATTTTTTTTCTCGAATTTTGTAAAGTGCTGTACATCGATGGAAAGGTCTTTTTATTGTCAATTAGGAATTGAAAACCGCAACCACTTTCGATGCTTGGTTGCGGAGAAATCGGGTTTCGAAAGAAATCTGATTTTTAAACTTTTAAATGATGCCGGCATCATAACTTTTTTCAATTTTTCAGTAAAATTTTTTTTCTCGAATTTTGTAAAGTGCTGTACATCGATGGAAAGGTCTTTTTATTGTCAATTAGGAATTGAAAACCGCAACCACTTTCGATGCTTGGTTGCGGAGAAATCGGGTTTCGAAAGAAATCTGATTTTTAAACTTTTAAATGATGCCGGCATCATAACTTTTTTCAACTTTTCACTAAAATTTTTTTTCTCGAATTTTGTAAAGTGCTGTACATCGATGGAAAGGTCTTTTTATTGTCAATTAGGAATTGAAAACCGCAACCACTTTCGATGCTTGGTTGCGGAGAAATCGGGTTTCGAAAGAAATCTGATTTTTAAACTTTTAAATGATGCCGGCATCATAACTTTTTTCAATTTTTCACTAAAATTTTTTTTCTCGAATTTTGTAAAGTGCTGTACATCGATGGAAAGGTCTTTTTGTTGTCAATTAGGAATTGAAAACCGCAACCACTTTCGATGCTTGGTTGCGGAGAAATCGGGTTTCGAAAGAAATCTGATTTTTAAACTTTTAAATGATGCCGGCATCATAACTTTTTTCAACTTTTCACTAAAATTTTTTTTCTCGAATTTTGTAAAGTGCTGTACATCGATGGAAAGGTCTTTTTATTGTCAATTAGGAATTGAAAACCGCAATCACTTTCGATGCTTGGTTGCGGAGAAATCGGGTTTCGAAAGAAATCTGATTTTTAAACTTTTAAATGATGCCGGCATCATAACTTTTTTCAATTTTTCACTAAAATTTTTTTTCTCGAATTTTGTAAAGTGCTGCACATCGATGGAAAGGTCTTTTTATTGTCAATTAGGAATTGAAAACCGCAACCACTTTCGATGCTTGGTTGCGGAGAAATCGGGTTTCGAAAGAAATCTGATTTTTAAACTTTTAAATGATGCCGGCATCATAACTTTTTTCAATTTTTCACTAACATTTCTTTTCTCGAATTTTGTAAAGTGCTGTACATCGATGGAAAGGTCTTTTTATTGTCAATTAGGAATTGAAAACCGCAACCACTTTCGATGCTTGGTTGCGGAGAAATCGGGTTTCGAAAGAAATCTGATTTTTAAACTTTTAAATGATGCCGGCATCATAACTTTTTTCAATTTTTCACTAAAATTTTTTTTCTCGAATTTTGTAAAGTGCTGTACATCGATGGAAAGGTCTTTTTATTGTCAATTAGGAATTGAAAACCGCAACCACTTTCGATGCTTGGTTGCGGAGAAATCGGGTTTCGAAAGAAATCTGATTTTTAAACTTTTAAATGATGCCGGCATCATAACTTTTTTCAATTTTTCACTAAAATTTTTTTTCTCGAATTTTGTAAAGTGCTGTACATCGATGGAAAGGTCTTTTTATTGTCAATTAGGAATTGAAAACCGCAACCACTTTCGATGCTTGGTTGCGGAGAAATCGGGTTTCGAAAGAAATCTGATTTTTAAACTTTTAAATGATGCCGGCATCATAACTTTTTTCAATTTTTCACTAACATTTCTTTTCTCGAATTTTGTAAAGTGCTGTACATCGATGGAAAGGTCTTTTTATTGTCAATTAGGAATTGAAAACCGCAACCACTTTCGATGCTTGGTTGCGGAGAAATCGGGTTTCGAAAGAAATCTGATTTTTAAACTTTTAAATGATGCCGGCATCATAACTTTTTTCAATTTTTCACTAAAATTTTTTTTCTCGAATTTTGTAAAGTGCTGTACATCGATGGAAAGGTCTTTTTATTGTCAATTAGGAATTGAAAACCGCAACCACTTTCGATGCTTGGTTGCGGAGAAATCGGGTTTCGAAAGAAATCTGATTTTTAAACTTTTAAATGATGCCGGCATCATAACTTTTTTCAATTTTTCACTAAAATTTTTTTTCTCGAATTTTGTAAAGTGCTGTACATCGATGGAAAGGTCTTTTTATTGTCAATTAGGAATTGAAAACCGCAACCACTTTCGATGCTTGGTTGCGGAGAAATCGGGTTTCGAAAGAAATCTGATTTTTAAACTTTTAAATGATGCCGGCATCATAACTTTTTTCAATTTTTCACTAAAATTTTTTTTCTCGAATTTTGTAAAGTGCTGTACATCGATGGAAAGGTCTTTTTATTGTCAATTAGGAATTGAAAACCGCAACCACTTTCGATGCTTGGTTGCGGAGAAATCGAGTTTCGAAAGAAATCTGATTTTTAAACTTTTAAATGATGCCGGCATCATAACTTTTTTCAATTTTTCACTAAAATTTTTTTTCTCGAATTTTGTAAAGTGCTGTACATCGATGGAAAGGTCTTTTTATTGTCAATTAGGAATTGAAAACCGCAACCACTTTCGATGCTTGGTTGCGGAGAAATCGGGTTTCGAAAGAAATCTGATTTTTAAACTTTTAAATGATGCCGGCATCATAACTTTTTTCAATTTTTCACTAAAATTTTTTTTCTCGAATTTTGTAAAGTGCTGTACATTGATGGAAAGGTCTTTTTATTGTCAATTAGGAATTGAAAACCACAACCACTTTCGATGCTTGGTTGCGGAGAAATCGGGTTTCGAAAGAAATCTGATTTTTAAACTTTTAAATGACGCCGGCATCATAACTTTTTTCAATTTTTCACTAAAATTTTTTTTCTCGAATTTTGTAAAGTGCTGTACATCGATGGAAAGGTCTTTTTATTGTCAATTAGGAATTGAAAACCGCAACCACTTTCGATGCTTGGTTGCGGAGAAATCGGGTTTCGAAAGAAATCTGATTTTTAAACTTTTAAATGATGCCGGCATCATAACTTTTTCAATTTTTCACTAAAATTTTTTTTCTCGAATTTTGTAAAGTGCTGTACATCGATGGAAAGGTCTTTTTATTGTCAATTAGGAATTGAAAACCGCAACCACTTTCGATGCTTGGTTGCGGAGAAATCGGGTTTCGAAAGAAATCTGATTTTTAAACTTTTAAATGATGCCGGCATCATAACTTTTTTCAATTTTTCACTAAAATTTTTTTTCTCGAATTTTGTAAAGTGCTGTACATCGATGGAAAGGTCTTTTTATTGTCAATTAGGAATTGAAAACCGCAACCACTTTCGATGCTTGGTTGCGGAGAAATCGGGTTTCGAAAGAAATCTGATTTTTAAACTTTTAAATGATGCCGGCATCATAACTTTTTTCAATTTTTCACTAAAATTTTTTTTCTCGAATTTTGTAAAGTGCTGTACATCGATGGAAAGGTCTTTTTGTTGTCAATTAGGAATTGAAAACCGCAACCACTTTCGATGCTTGGTTGCGGAGAAATCGGGTTTCGAAAGAAATCTGATTTTTAAACTTTTAAATGATGCCGGCATCATAACTTTTTTCAACTTTTCACTAAAATTTTTTTTCTCGAATTTTGTAAAGTGCTGTACATCGATGGAAAGGTCTTTTTATTGTCAATTAGGAATTGAAAACCGCAACCACTTTCGATGCTTGGTTGCGGAGAAATCGGGTTTCGAAAGAAATCTGATTTTTAAACTTTTAAATGATGCCGGCATCATAACTTTTTTCAATTTTTCACTAAAATTTTTTTTCTCGAATTTTGTAAAGTGCTGCACATCGATGGAAAGGTCTTTTTATTGTCAATTAGGAATTGAAAACCGCAACCACTTTCGATGCTTGGTTGCGGAGAAATCGGGTTTCGAAAGAAATCTGATTTTTAAACTTTTAAATGATGCCGGCATCATAACTTTTTTCAATTTTTCACTAACATTTCTTTTCTCGAATTTTGTAAAGTGCTGTACATCGATGGAAAGGTCTTTTTATTGTCAACTAGGAATTGAAAACCGCAACCACTTTCGATGCTTGGTTGCGGAGAAATCGGGTTTCGAAAGAAATCTGATTTTTAAACTTTTAAATGATGCCGGCATCATAACTTTTTTCAATTTTTCACTAAAATTTTTTTTCTCGAATTTTGTAAAGTGCTGTACATCGATGGAAAGGTCTTTTTATTGTCAATTAGGAATTGAAAACCGCAACCACTTTCGATGCTTGGTTGCGGAGAAATCGGGTTTCGAAAGAAATCTGATTTTTAAACTTTTAAATGATGCCGGCATCATAACTTTTTTCAATTTTTCACTAAAATTTTTTTTCTCGAATTTTGTAAAGTGCTGTACATCGATGGAAAGGTCTTTTTATTGTCAATTAGGAATTGAAAACCGCAACCACTTTCGATGCTTGGTTGCGGAGAAATCGGGTTTCAAAAGAAATCTGATTTTTAAACTTTTAAATGATGCCGGCATCATAACTTTTTTCAATTTTTCACTAAAATGTTTTTTCTCGAATTTTGTAAAGTGCTGTACATCGATGGAAAGGTCTTTTTATTGTCAATTAGGAATTGAAAACCGCAACCACTTTCGATGCTTGGTTGCGGAGAAATCGAGTTTCGAAAGAAATCTGATTTTTAAACTTTTAAATGATGCCGGCATCATAACTTTTTTCAATTTTTCACTAAAATTTTTTTTCTCGAATTTTGTAAAGTGCTGTACATCGATGGAAAGGTCTTTTTATTGTCAATTAGGAATTGAAAACCGCAACCACTTTCGATGCTTGGTTGCGGAGAAATCGGGTTTCGAAAGAAATCTGATTTTTAAACTTTTAAATGATGCCGGCATCATAACTTTTTTCAATTTTTCACTAAAATTTTTTTTCTCGAATTTTGTAAAGTGCTGTACATTGATGGAAAGGTCTTTTTATTGTCAATTAGGAATTGAAAACCACAACCACTTTCGATGCTTGGTTGCGGAGAAATCGGGTTTCGAAAGAAATCTGATTTTTAAACTTTTAAATGATGCCGGCATCATAACTTTTTTCAATTTTTCACTAAAATTTTTTTTCTCGAATTTTGTAAAGTGCTGTACATCGATGGAAAGGTCTTTTTATTGTCAATTAGGAATTGAAAACCGCAACCACTTTCGATGCTTGGTTGCGGAGAAATCGGGTTTCGAAAGAAATCTGATTTTTAAACTTTTAAATGATGCCGGCATCATAACTTTTTTCAATTTTTCACTAAAATTTTTTTTCTCGAATTTTGTAAAGTGCTGTACATCGATGGAAAGGTCTTTTTATTGTCAATTAGGAATTGAAAACCGCAACCACTTTCGATGCTTGGTTGCGGAGAAATCGGGTTTCGAAAGAAATCTGATTTTTAAACTTTTAAATGATGCCGGCATCATAACTTTTTTCAATTTTTCACTAAAATTTTTTTTCTCGAATTTTGTAAAGTGCTGTACATCGATGGAAAGGTCTTTTTATTGTCAATTAGGAATTGAAAACCGCAACCACTTTCGATGCTTGGTTGCGGAGAAATCGGGTTTCGAAAGAAATCTGATTTTTAAACTTTTAAATGATGCCGGCATCATAACTTTTTTCAATTTTTCACTAAAATTTTTTTTCTCGAATTTTGTAAAGTGCTGTACATTGATGGAAAGGTCTTTTTATTGTCAATTAGGAATTGAAAACCACAACCACTTTCGATGCTTGGTTGCGGAGAAATCGGGTTTCGAAAGAAATCTGATTTTTAAACTTTTAAATGATGCCGGCATCATAACTTTTTTCAATTTTTCACTAAAATTTTTTTTCTCGAATTTTGTAAAGTGCTGTACATTGATGGAAAGGTCTTTTTATTGTCAATTAGGAATTGAAAACCACAACCACTTTCGATGCTTGGTTGCGGAGAAATCGGGTTTCGAAAGAAATCTGATTTTTAAACTTTTAAATGATGCCGGCATCATAACTTTTTTCAATTTTTCACTAAAATTTTTTTTCTCGAATTTTGTAAAGTGCTGTACATCGATGGAAAGGTCTTTTTATTGTCAATTAGGAATTGAAAACCGCAACCACTTTCGATGCTTGGTTGCGGAGAAATCGGGTTTCGAAAGAAATCTGATTTTTAAACTTTTAAATGATGCCGGCATCATAACTTTTTTCAATTTTTCACTAAAATTTTTTTTCTCGAATTTTGTAAAGTGCTGTACATCGATGGAAAGGTCTTTTTGTTGTCAATTAGGAATTGAAAACCGCAACCACTTTCGATGCTTGGTTGCGGAGAAATCGGGTTTCGAAAGAAATCTGATTTTTAAACTTTTAAATGATGCCGGCATCATAACTTTTTTCAACTTTTCACTAAAATTTTTTTTCTCGAATTTTGTAAAGTGCTGTACATCGATGGAAAGGTCTTTTTATTGTCAATTAGGAATTGAAAACCGCAACCACTTTCGATGCTTGGTTGCGGAGAAATCGGGTTTCGAAAGAAATCTGATTTTTAAACTTTTAAATGATGCCGGCATCATAACTTTTTTCAATGTTTCACTAACATTTCTTTTCTCGAATTTTGTAAAGTGCTGTACATCGATGGAAAGGTCTTTTTATTGTCAATTAGGAATTGAAAACCGCAACCACTTTCGATGCTTGGTTGCGGAGAAATCGGGTTTCGAAAGAAATCTGATTTTTAAACTTTTAAATGATGCCGGCATCATAACTTTTTTCAATTTTTCACTAAAATTTTTTTTCTCGAATTTTGTAAAGTGCTGTACATCGATGGAAAGGTCTTTTTATTGTCAATTAGGAATTGAAAACCGCAACCACTTTCGATGCTTGGTTGCGGAGAAATCGGGTTTCGAAAGAAATCTGATTTTTAAACTTTTAAATGATGCCGGCATCATAACTTTTTTCAATTTTTCACTAAAATTTTTTTTCTCGAATTTTGTAAAGTGCTGTACATCGATGGAAAGGTCTTTTTATTGTCAATTAGGAATTGAAAACCGCAACCACTTTCGATGCTTGGTTGCGGAGAAATCGGGTTTCAAAAGAAATCTGATTTTTAAACTTTTAAATGATGCCGGCATCATAACTTTTTTCAATTTTTCACTAAAATTTTTTTTCTCGAATTTTGTAAAGTGCTGTACATCGATGGAAAGGTCTTTTTATTGTCAATTAGGAATTGAAAACCGCAACCACTTTCGATGCTTGGTTGCGGAGAAATCGAGTTTCGAAAGAAATCTGATTTTTAAACTTTTAAATGATGCCGGCATCATAACTTTTTTCAATTTTTCACTAAAATTTTTTTTCTCGAATTTTGTAAAGTGCTGTACATTGATGGAAAGGTCTTTTTATTGTCAATTAGGAATTGAAAACCACAACCACTTTCGATGCTTGGTTGCGGAGAAATCGGGTTTCGAAAGAAATCTGATTTTTAAACTTTTAAATGATGCCGGCATCATAACTTTTTTCAATTTTTCACTAAAATTTTTTTTCTCGAATTTTGTAAAGTGCTGTACATCGATGGAAAGGTCTTTTTATTGTCAATTAGGAATTGAAAACCGCAACCACTTTCGATGCTTGGTTGCGGAGAAATCGGGTTTCGAAAGAAATCTGATTTTTAAACTTTTAAATGATGCCGGCATCATAACTTTTTCAATTTTTCACTAAAATTTTTTTTCTCGAATTTTGTAAAGTGCTGTACATCGATGGAAAGGTCTTTTTATTGTCAATTAGGAATTGAAAACCGCAACCACTTTCGATGCTTGGTTGCGGAGAAATCGGGTTTCGAAAGAAATCTGATTTTTAAACTTTTAAATGATGCCGGCATCATAACTTTTTTCAATTTTTCACTAAAATTTTTTTTCTCGAATTTTGTAAAGTGCTGTACATCGATGGAAAGGTCTTTTTATTGTCAATTAGGAATTGAAAACCGCAACCACTTTCGATGCTTGGTTGCGGAGAAATCGGGTTTCGAAAGAAATCTGATTTTTAAACTTTTAAATGATGCCGGCATCATAACTTTTTTCAATTTTTCACTAAAATTTTTTTTCTCGAATTTTGTAAAGTGCTGTACATCGATGGAAAGGTCTTTTTATTGTCAATTAGGAATTGAAAACCGCAACCACTTTCGATGCTTGGTTGCGGAGAAATCGGGTTTCGAAAGAAATCTGATTTTTAAACTTTTAAATGATGCCGGCATCATAACTTTTTTCAATTTTTCACTAAAATTTTTTTTCTCGAATTTTGTAAAGTGCTGTACATCGATGGAAAGGTCTTTTTATTGTCAATTAGGAATTGAAAACCGCAACCACTTTCGATGCTTGGTTGCGGAGAAATCGGGTTTCGAAAGAAATCTGATTTTTAAACTTTTAAATGATGCCGGCATCATAACTTTTTTCAATTTTTCACTAAAATTTTTTTTCTCGAATTTTGTAAAGTGCTGTACATCGATGGAAAGGTCTTTTTATTGTCAATTAGGAATTGAAAACCGCAACCACTTTCGATGCTTGGTTGCGGAGAAATCGGGTTTCGAAAGAAATCTGATTTTTAAACTTTTAAATGATGCCGGCATCATAACTTTTTTCAATTTTTCACTAAAATTTTTTTTCTCGAATTTTGTAAAGTGCTGTACATCGATGGAAAGGTCTTTTTATTGTCAATTAGGAATTGAAAACCGCAACCACTTTCGATGCTTGGTTGCGGAGAAATCGGGTTTCGAAAGAAATCTGATTTTTAAACTTTTAAATGATGCCGGCATCATAACTTTTTTCAATTTTTCACTAAAATTTTTTTTCTCGAATTTTGTAAAGTGCTGTACATCGATGGAAAGGTCTTTTTATTGTCAATTAGGAATTGAAAACCGCAACCACTTTCGATGCTTGGTTGCGGAGAAATCGGGTTTCGAAAGAAATCTGATTTTTAAACTTTTAAATGATGCCGGCATCATAACTTTTTTCAATTTTTCACTAAAATTTTTTTCTCGAATTTTGTAAAGTGCTGTACATCGATGGAAAGGTCTTTTTATTGTCAATTAGGAATTGAAAACCGCAACCACTTTCGATGCTTGGTTGCGGAGAAATCGGGTTTCGAAAGAAATCTGATTTTTAAACTTTTAAATGATGCCGGCATCATAACTTTTTTCAATTTTTCACTAACATTTCTTTTCTCGAATTTTGTAAAGTGCTGTACATCGAT
>CAKNBH010000022.1:0-25221 GCA_929447395.1 Epistrophe grossulariae
CGAGAAAAAAAATTTTACTGAAAAATTGAAAAAAGTTATGATGCCGGCATCATTTAAAAGTTTAAAAATCAGATTTCTTTCGAAACCCGATTTCTCCGCAACCAAGCATCGAAAGTGGTTGCGGTTTTCAATTCCTAATTGACAATAAAAAGACCTTTCCATCGATGTACAGCACTTTACAAAATTCGAGAAAAAAAATTTTAGTGAAAAATTGAAAAAAGTTATGATGCCGGCATCATTTAAAAGTTTTAAAAATCAGATTTCTTTCGAAACCCGATTTCTCCGCAACCAAGCATCGAAAGTGGTTGCGGTTTTGAATTCCTAATTGACAATAAAAAGACCTTTCCATCGATGTACAGCACCTACAAAATTCGAGAAAAAAAATTTTAGTGAAAAATTGAAAAAAGTTATGATGCCGGCATCATTTAAAAGTTTTAAAAATCAGATTTCTTTCGAAACCCGATTTCTCCGCAACCAAGCATCGAAAGTGGTTGCGGTTTTCAATTCCTAATTGACAATAAAAAGACCTTTCCATCGATGTACAGCACTTTACAAAATTCGAGAAAAAAATTTTAGTGAAAAATTGAAAAAAGTTATGATGCCGGCATCATTTAAAAGTTTAAAAATCAGATTTCTTTCGAAACCCGATTTCTCCGCAACCAAGCATCAAAAGTGGTTGCGGTTTTCAATTCCTAATTGACAATAAAAAGACCTTTCCATCGATGTACAGCACTTTACAAAATTCGAGAAAAAAAATTTTAGTGAAAAATTGAAAAAAGTTATGATGCCGGCATCATTTAAAAGTTTAAAAATCAGATTTCTTTCGAAACCCGATTTCTCCGCAACCAAGCATCGAAAGTGGTTGCGGTTTTCAATTCCTAATTGACAATAAAAAGACCTTTCCATCGATGTACAGCACTTTACAAAATTCGAGAAAAAAAATTTTAGTGAAAAATTGAAAAAAGTTATGATGCCGGCATCATTTAAAAGTTTAAAAATCAGATTTCTTTCGAAACCCGATTTCTCCGCAACCAAGCATCGAAAGTGGTTGCGGTTTTCAATTCCTAATTGACAATAAAAAGACCTTTCCATCGATGTACAGCACTTTACAAAATTCGAGAAAAAAAATTTTAGTGAAAAATTGAAAAAAGTTATGATGCCGGCATCATTTAAAAGTTTAAAAATCAGATTTCTTTCGAAACCCGATTTCTCCGCAACCAAGCATCGAAAGTGGTTGCGGTTTTCAATTCCTAATTGACAATAAAAAAACCTTTCCATCGATGTACAGCACTTTACAAAATTCGAGAAAAAAAATTTTAGTGAAAAATTGAAAAAAGTTATGATGCCGGCATCATTTAAAAGTTTAAAAATCAGATTTCTCCGCAACCAAGCATCGAAAGTGGTTGCGGTTTTCAATTCCTAATTGACAATAAAAAGACCTTTCCATCGATGTACAGCACCTACAAAATTCGAGAAAAAAAATTTTAGTGAAAAATTGAAAAAAGTTATGATGCCGGCATCATTTAAAAGTTTAAAAATCAGATTTCTTTCGAAACCCGATTTCTCCGCAACCAAGCATCGAAAGTGGTTGCGGTTTTCAATTCCTAATTGACAATAAAAAGACCTTTCCATCGATGTACAGCACTTTACAAAATTCGAGAAAAAAAATTTTAGTGAAAAATTGAAAAAAGTTATGATGCCGGCATCATTTAAAAGTTTAAAAATCAGATTTCTTTCGAAACCCGATTTCTCCGCAACCAAGCATCAAAAGTGGTTGCGGTTTTCAATTCCTAATTGACAATAAAAAGACCTTTCCATCGATGTACAGCACTTTACAAAATTCGAGAAAAAAAATTTTAGTGAAAAATTGAAAAAAGTTATGATGCCGGCATCATTTAAAAGTTTAAAAATCAGATTTCTTTCGAAACCCGATTTCTCCGCAACCAAGCATCGAAAGTGGTTGCGGTTTTCAATTCCTAATTGACAATAAAAAGACCTTTCCATCGATGTACAGCACTTTACAAAATTCGAGAAAAAAAATTTTAGTGAAAAATTGAAAAAAGTTATGATGCCGGCATCATTTAAAAGTTTAAAAATCAGATTTCTTTCGAAACCCGATTTCTCCGCAACCAAGCATCGAAAGTGGTTGCGGTTTTCAATTCCTAATTGACAATAAAAAGACCTTTCCATCGATGTACAGCACTTTACAAAATTCGAGAAAAAAAATTTTAGTGAAAAATTGAAAAAAGTTATGATGCCGGCATCATTTAAAAGTTTAAAAATCAGATTTCTTTCGAAACCCGATTTCTCCGCAACCAAGCATCGAAAGTGGTTGCGGTTTTCAATTCCTAATTGACAATAAAAAGACCTTTCCATCGATGTACAGCACTTTACAAAATTCGAGAACAAAAATTTTAGTGAAAAATTGAAAAAGTTATGATGCCGGCATCATTTAAAAGTTTAAAAATCAGATTTCTTTCGAAACCCGATTTCTCCGCAACCAAGCATCGAAAGTGGTTGCGGTTTTCAATTCCTAATTGACAATAAAAAGACCTTTCCATCGATGTACAGCACTTTACAAAATTCGAGAAAAAAAATTTTAGTGAAAAATTGAAAAAAGTTATGATGCCGGCATCATTTAAAAGTTTAAAAATCAGATTTCTCCGCAACCAAGCATCGAAAGTGGTTGCGGTTTTCAATTCCTAATTGACAATAAAAAGACCTTTCCATCGATGTACAGCACCTACAAAATTCGAGAAAAAAAATTTTAGTGAAAAATTGAAAAAAGTTATGATGCCGGCATCATTTAAAAGTTTAAAAATCAGATTTCTTTCGAAACCCGATTTCTCCGCAACCAAGCATCGAAAGTGGTTGCGGTTTTCAATTCCTAATTGACAATAAAAAGACCTTTCCATCGATGTACAGCACTTTACAAAATTCGAGAAAAAAAATTTTAGTGAAAAATTGAAAAAAGTTATGATGCCGGCATCATTTAAAAGTTTAAAAATCAGATTTCTTTCGAAACCCGATTTCTCCGCAACCAAGCATCAAAGTGGTTGCGGTTTTCAATTCCTAATTGACAATAAAAAGACCTTTCCATCGATGTACAGCACTTTACAAAATTCGAGAAAAAAAATTTTAGTGAAAAATTGAAAAAAGTTATGATGCCGGCATCATTTAAAAGTTTAAAAATCAGATTTCTTTCGAAACCCGATTTCTCCGCAACCAAGCATCGAAAGTGGTTGCGGTTTTCAATTCCTAATTGACAATAAAAAGACCTTTCCATCGATGTACAGCACTTTACAAAATTCGAGAAAAAAAATTTTAGTGAAAAATTGAAAAAAGTTATGATGCCGGCATCATTTAAAAGTTAAAAATCAGATTTCTTTCGAAACCCGATTTCTCCGCAACCAAGCATCGAAAGTGGTTGCGGTTTTCAATTCCTAATTGAAAATAAAAAGACCTTTCCATCGATGTACAGCACTTTACAAAATTCGAGAAAAAAAATTTTAGTGAAAAATTGAAAAAAGTTATGATGCCGGCATCATTTAAAAGTTTAAAAATCAGATTTCTTTCGAAACCCGATTTCTCCGCAACCAAGCATCGAAAGTGGTTGCGGTTTTCATTCCTAATTGACAATAAAAATACCTTTCCATCGATGTACAGCACTTTACAAAATTCGAGAAAAAAAATTTTAGTGAAAAATTGAAAAAAGTTATGATGCCGGCATCATTTAAAAGTTTAAAAATCAGATTTCTTTCGAAACCCGATTTCTCCGCAACCAAGCATCGAAAGTGGTTGCGGTTTTCAATTCCTAATTGACAATAAAAAGACCTTTCCATCGATGTACAGCACTTTACAAAATTCGAGAACAAAAATTTTAGTGAAAAATTGAAAAAGTTATGATGCCGGCATCATTTAAAAGTTTAAAAATCAGATTTCTTTCGAAACCCGATTTCTCCGCAACCAAGCATCGAAAGTGGTTGCGGTTTTCAATTCCTAATTGACAATAAAAATACCTTTCCATCGATGTACAGCACTTTACAAAATTCGAGAAAAAAAATTTTAGTGAAAAATTGAAAAAAGTTATGATGCCGGCATCATTTAAAAGTTTAAAAATCAGATTTCTTTCGAAACCCGATTTCTCCGCAACCAAGCATCGAAAGTGGTTGCGGTTTTCAATTCCTAATTGACAATAAAAAGACCTTTCCATCGATGTACAGCACTTTACAAAATTCGAGAAAAAAAATTTTAGTGAAAAATTGAAAAAAGTTATGATGCCGGCATCATTTAAAAGTTTAAAAATCAGATTTCTTTCGAAACCCGATTTCTCCGCAACCAAGCATCGAAAGTGGTTGCGGTTTTCAATTCCTAATTGACAATAAAAAGACCTTTCCATCGATATACAGCACTTTACAAAATTCGAGAAAAAAAATTTTAGTGAAAAATTGAAAAAAGTTATGATGCCGGCATCATTTAAAAGTTTAAAAATCAGATTTCTTTCGAAACCCGATTTCTCCGCAACCAAGCATCGAAAGTGGTTGCGGTTTTCAATTCCTAATTGACAATAAAAAGACCTTTCCATCGATGTACAGCACTTTACAAAATTCGAGAAAAAAAATTTTAGTGAAAAATTGAAAAAAGTTATGATGCCGGCATCATTTAAAAGTTTAAAAATCAGATTTCTTTCGAAACCCGATTTCTCCGCAACCAAGCATCGAAAGTGGTTGCGGTTTTCAATTCCTAATTGACAATAAAAGACCTTTCCATCGATGTACAGCACTTTACAAAATTCGAGAAAAAAAATTTTAGTGAAAAATTGAAAAAAGTTATGATGCCGGCATCATTTAAAAGTTTAAAAATCAGATTTCTTTCGAAACCCGATTTCTCCGCAACCAAGCATCGAAAGTGGTTGCGGTTTTCAATTCCTAATTGACAATAAAAAGACCTTTCCATCGATGTACAGCACTTTACAAAATTCGAGAAAAAAAATTTTAGTGAAAAATTGAAAAAAGTTATGATGCCGGCATCATTTAAAAGTTTAAAAATCAGATTTCTTTCGAAACCCGATTTCTCCGCAACCAAGCATCGAAAGTGGTTGCGGTTTTCAATTCCTAATTGACAATAAAAAGACCTTTCCATCGATGTACAGCACTTTACAAAATTCGAGAAAAAAAATTTTAGTGAAAAATTGAAAAAAGTTATGATGCCGGCATCATTTAAAAGTTTAAAAATCAGATTTCTTTCGAAACCCGATTTCTCCGCAACCAAGCATCGAAAGTGGTTGCGGTTTTCAATTCCTAATTGACAATAAAAATACCTTTCCATCGATGTACAGCACTTTACAAAATTCGAGGAAAAAATTTTAGTGAAAAATTGAAAAAAGTTATGATGCCCGGCATCATTTAAAAGTTTAAAAATCAGATTTCTTTCGAAACCCGATTTCTCCGCAACCAAGCATCGAAAGTGGTTGCGGTTTTCAATTCCTAATTGACAATAAAAAGACCTTTCCATCGATGTACAGCACGTTACAAAATTCGAGAAAAAAAATTTTAGTGAAAAATTGAAAAAAGTTATGATGCCGGCATCATTTAAAGTTTAAAAATCAGATTTCTTTCGAAACCCGATTTCTCCGCAACCAAGCATCGAAAGTGGTTGCGGTTTTCAATTCCTAATTGACAATAAAAAGACCTTTCCATCGATGTACAGCACTTTACAAAATTCGAGAAAAAAAATTTTAGTGAAAAATTGAAAAAAGTTATGATGCCGGCATCATTTAAAAGTTTAAAAATCAGATTTCTTTCGAAACCCGATTTCTCCGCAACCAAGCATCGAAAGTGGTTGCGGTTTTCAATTCCTAATTGACAATAAAAAGACCTTTCCATCGATGTACAGCACTTTACAAAATTCGAGAAAAAAAATGTTAGTAAAAAATTGAAAAAAGTTATGATGCCGGCATCATTTAAAAGTTTAAAAATCAGATTTCTTTCGAAACCCGATTTCTCCGCAACCAAGCATCGAAAGTGGTTGCGGTTTTCAATTCCTAATTGACAATAAAAATACCTTTCCATCGATGTACAGCACTTTACAAAATTCGAGAAAAAAATTTTAGTGAAAAATTGAAAAAAGTTATGATGCCGGCATCATTTAAAAGTTTAAAAATCAGATTTCTTTCGAAACCCGATTTCTCCGCAACCAAGCATCGAAAGTGGTTGCGGTTTTCAATTCCTAATTGACAATAAAAAGACCTTTCCATCGATGTACAGCACTTTACAAAATTCGAGAAAAAAAATTTTAGTGAAAAATTGAAAAAAGTTATGATGCCGGCATCATTTAAAAGTTTAAAAATCAGATTTCTTTCGAAACCCGATTTCTCCGCAACCAAGCATCGAAAGTGGTTGCGGTTTTCAATTCCTAATTGACAATAAAAAGACCTTTCCATCGATGTACAGCACTTTACAAAATTCGAGAAAAAAAATTTTAGTGAAAAATTGAAAAAAGTTATGATGCCGGCATCATTTAAAAGTTTAAAAATCAGATTTCTTTCGAAACCCGATTTCTCCGCAACCAAGCATCGAAAGTGGTTGCGGTTTTCAATTCCTAATTGACAATAAAAAGACCTTTCCATCGATGTACAGCACTTTACAAAATTCGAGAAAAAAAATGTTAGTAAAAAATGAAAAAAGTTATGATGCCGGCATCATTTAAAAGTTTAAAAATCAGATTTCTTTCGAAACCCGATTTCTCCGCAACCAAGCATCGAAAGTGGTTGCGGTTTTCAATTCCTAATTGACAATAAAAAGACCTTTCCATCGATGTACAGCACTTTACAAAATTCGAGAAAAAAAATTTTAGTGAAAAATTGAAAAAAGTTATGATGCCGGCATCATTTAAAAGTTTAAAAATCAGATTTCTTTCGAAACCCGATTTCTCCGCAACCAAGCATCGAAAGTGGTTGCGGTTTTCAATTCCTAATTGACAATAAAAAGACCTTTCCATCGATGTACAGCACTTTACAAAATTCGAGAAAAAAAATTTAGTGAAAAATTGAAAAAAGTTATGATGCCGGCATCATTTAAAAGTTTAAAAATCAGATTTCTTTCGAAACCCGATTTCTCCGCAACCAAGCATCGAAAGTGGTTGCGGTTTTCAATTCCTAATTGACAATAAAAAGACCTTTCCACGATGTACAGCACTTTACAAAATTCGAGAAAAAAAATTTTAGTGAAAAATTGAAAAAAGCTTATGATGCCGGCATCATTTAAAAGTTTAAAATTCAGATTTCTTTCGAAACCCGATTTCTCCGCAACCAAGCATCGAAAGTGGTTGCGGTTTTCAATTCCTAATTGACAATAAAAAGACCTTTCCATCGATGTACAGCACTTTACAAAATTCGAGAAAAAAAATTTTGAGTGAAAAATTGAAAAAAGTTATGATGCCGGCATCATTTAAAAGTTTAAAAATCAGATTTCTTTCGAAACCCGATTTCTCCGCAACCAAGCATCGAAAGTGTTTGCGGTTTTCAATTCCTAATTGACAATAAAAAGACCTTTCCATCGATGTACAGCACTTTACAAAATTCGAGAAAAAAAATTTTAGTGAAAAATTGAAAAAAGTTATGATGCCGGCATCATTTACAAGTTTAAAAATCAGATTTCTTTCGAAACCCGATTTCTCCGCAACCAAGCATCGAAAGTGGTTGCGGTTTTCAATTCCTAATTGACAATACAAAGACCTTTCCATCGATGTACAGCACTTTACAAAATTCGAGAAAAAAAATTTTAGTGAAAAATTGAAAAAAGTTATGATGCCGGCATCATTTAAAAGTTTAAAAATCAGATTTCTTTCGAAACCCGATTTCTCCGCAACCAAGCATCGAAAGTGGTTGCGGTTTTCAATTCCTAATTGACAATAAAAAGACCTTTCCATCGATGTACAGCACTTTACAAAATTCGAGAAAAAAAATTTTAGTGAAAAATTGAAAAAAGTTATGATGCCGGCATCATTTAAAAGTTTAAAAATCAGATTTCTTTCGAAACCCGATTTCTCCGCAACCAAGCATCGAAAGTGGTTGCGGTTTTCAATTCCTAATTGACAATAAAAAGACCTTTCCATCGATGTACAGCACTTTAGAAAATTCGAGAAAAAAAATTTTAGTGAAAAATTGAAAAAAGTTATGATGCCGGCATCATTTAAAAGTTTAAAAAATCAGATTTCTTTCGAAACCCGATTTCTCCGCAACCAAGCATCGAAAGTGGTTGCGGTTTTCAATTCCTAATTGACAATAAAAAGACCTTTCCATCGATGTACAGCACTTTACAAAATTCGAGAAAAAAAATTTTAGTGAAAAATTGAAAAAAGTTATGATGCCGGCATCATTTAAAAGTTTAAAAATCAGATTTCTTTCGAAACCCGATTTCTCCGCAACCAAGCATCGAAAGTGGTTGCGGTTTTCAATTCCTAATTGACAATAAAAAGACCTTTCCATCGATGTACAGCACTTTACAAAATTCGAGAAAAAAATTTTAGTGAAAAATTGAAAAAAGTTATGATGCCGGCATCATTTAAAAGTTTAAAAATCAGATTTCTTTCGAAACCCGATTTCTCCGCAACCAAGCATCGAAAGTGGTTGCGGTTTTCAATTCCTAATTGACAATAAAAAGACCTTTCCATCGATGTACAGC
This sequence comes from Epistrophe grossulariae, assembly GCA_929447395.1. Lineage (NCBI taxonomy): Eukaryota > Metazoa > Arthropoda > Insecta > Diptera > Syrphidae > Epistrophe > Epistrophe grossulariae. The sequence continues at coordinate 8,685 of CAKNBH010000022.1, forward strand.
ACTTTACAAAATTCGAGAAAAAAAATTTTAGTGAAAAATTGAAAAAAGTTATGATGCCGGCATCATTTAAAAGTTTAAAAATCAGATTTCTTTCGAAACCCGATTTCTCCGCAACCAAGCATCGAAAGTGGTTGCGGTTTTCAATTCCTAATTGACAATAAAAAGACCTTTCCATCGATGTACAGCACTTTACAAAATTCGAGAAAAAAAATTTTAGTGAAAAATTGAAAAAAGTTATCATGCCGGCATCATTTAAAAGTTTAAAAATCAGATTTCTTTCGAAACCCGATTTCTCCGCAACCAAGCATCGAAAGTGGTTGCGGTTTTCAATTCCTAATTGACAATAAAAAGACCTTTCCATCGATGTACATTGTACAGCACTTTACAAAATTCGAGAAAAAAAATTTTAGTGAAAAATTGAAAAAAGTTATGATGCCGGCATCATTTAAAAGTTTAAAAATCAGATTTCTTTCGAAACCCGATTTCTCCGCAACCAAGCATCGAAAGTGGTTGCGGTTTTCAATTCCTAATTGACAATAAAAAGACCTTTCCATCGAAGTCCAGCACTTTACAAAATTCGAGAAAAAAAATTTTAGTGAAAAATTGAAAAAAGTTATGATGCCGGCATCATTTAAAAGTTTAAAAATCAGATTTCTTTCGAAGCCCGATTTCTCCGCAACCAAACATCGAAAGTGGTTGCGGTTTTCAATTCCTAATTGACAATAAAAAGACCTTTCCATCGATGTACAGCACTTTAAAAAAATTTTAGTGAAAAATTGAAAAAAGTTATGATGCCGGCATCATTTAAAAGTTTAAAAATCAGATTTCTTTCGAAACCCGATTTCTCCGCAACCAAGCATCGAAAGTGGTTGCGGTTTTCAATTCCTAATTGACAATAAAAAGACCTTTCCATCGATGTACAGCACTTTACAAAATTCGAGAAAAAAAATTTTAGTGAAAAATTGAAAAAAGTTATGATGCCGGCATCATTTAAAAGTTTAAAAATCAGATTTCTTTCGAAGCCCGATTTCTCCGCAACCAAGCATCGAAAGTGGTTGCGGTTTTCAATTCCTAATTGACAATAAAAAGACCTTTCCATCGATGTACAGCACTTTAAAAAAATTTTAGTGAAAAATTGAAAAAAGTTATGATGCCGGCATCATTTAAAAGTTTAAAATCAGATTTCTTTCGAAACCCGATTTCTCCGCAACCAAGCATCGAAAGTGGTTGCGGTTTTCAATACCTAATTGACAATAAAAATACCTTTCCATCGATGTACAGCACTTTACAAAATTCGAGAAAAAAAATTTTAGTGAACAATTGAAAAAAGTTATGATGCCGGCATCATTTAAAAGTTTAAAAATCAGATTTCTTTCGAAACCCGATTTCTCCGCAACCAAGCATCGAAAGTGGTTGCGGTTTTCAATTCCTAATTGACAATAAAAAGACCTTTCCCTTGATGTACAGCACTTTACAAAATTCGAGAAAAAAAATTTTAGTGAAAAATTGAAAAAAGTTATGATGCCGGCATCATTTAAAAGTTTAAAAATCAGATTTCTTTCGAAACCCGATTTCTCCGCAACCAAGCATCGAAAGTGGTTGCGGTTTTCAATTCCTAATTGACAATAAAAAGACCTTTCCATCGATGTACAGCACTTTACAAAATTCGAGAAAAAAAATTTTAGTGAAAAATTGAAAAAAGTTATGATGCCGGCATCATTTAAAAGTTTAAAAATCAGATTTCTTTCGAAACCCGATTTCTCCGCAACCAAGCATCGAAAGTGGTTGCGGTTTTCAATTCCTAATTGACAATAAAAAGACCTTTCCATCGATGTACAGCACTTTACAAAATTCGAGAAAAAAAATTTTAGTGAAAAATTGAAAAAAGTTATGATGCCGGCATCATTTAAAAGTTTAAAAATCAGATTTCTTTCGAAACCCGATTTCTCCGCAACCAAGCATCGAAAGTGGTTGCGGTTTTCAATTCCTAATTGACAATAAAAAGACCTTTCCCTTGATGTACAGCACTTTACAAAATTCGAGAAAAAAAATTTTAGTGAAAAATTGAAAAAAGTTATGATGCCGGCATCATTTAAAAGTTTAAAAATCAGATTTCTTTCGAAGCCCGATTTCTCCGCAACCAAGCATCGAAAGTGGTTGCGGTTTTCAATTCCTAATTGACAATAAAAAGACCTTTCCATCGATGTACAGCACTTTAAAAAAATTTTAGTGAAAAATTGAAAAAAGTTATGATGCCGGCATCATTTAAAAGTTTAAAATCAGATTTCTTTCGAAACCCGATTTCTCCGCAACCAAGCATCGAAAGTGGTTGCGGTTTTCAATACCTAATTGACAATAAAAATACCTTTCCATCGATGTACAGCACTTTACAAAATTCGAGAAAAAAAATTTTAGTGAACAATTGAAAAAAGTTATGATGCCGGCATCATTTAAAAGTTTAAAAATCAGATTTCTTTCGAAACCCGATTTCTCCGCAACCAAGCATCGAAAGTGGTTGCGGTTTTCAATTCCTAATTGACAATAAAAAGACCTTTCCCTTGATGTACAGCACTTTACAAAATTCGAGAAAAAAAATTTTAGTGAAAAATTGAAAAAAGTTATGATGCCGGCATCATTTAAAAGTTTAAAAATCAGATTTCTTTCGAAACCCGATTTCTCCGCAACCAAGCATCGAAAGTGGTTGCGGTTTTCAATTCCTAATTGACAATAAAAAGACCTTTCCATCGATGTACAGCACTTTACAAAATTCGAGAAAAAAAATTTTAGTGAAAAATTGAAAAAAGTTATGATGCCGGCATCATTTAAAAGTTTAAAAATCAGATTTCTTTCGAAACCCGATTTCTCCGCAACCAAGCATCGAAAGTGGTTGCGGTTTTCAATTCCTAATTGACAATAAAAAGACCTTTCCATCGATGTACAGCACTTTACAAAATTCGAGAAAAAAAATTTTAGTGAAAAATTGAAAAAGTTATGATGCCGGCATCATTTAAAAGTTTAAAAATCAGATTTCTTTCGAAACCCGATTTCTCCGCAACCAAGCATCGAAAGTGGTTGCGGTTTTCAATTCCTAATTGACAATAAAAAGACCTTTCCATCGATGTACAGCACTTTACAAAATTCGAGAAAAAAAATTTTAGTGAAAAATTGAAAAAAGTTATGATGCCGGCATCATTTAAAAGTTTTAAAATCAGATTTCTTTCGAAACCCGATTTCTCCGCAACCAAGCATCGAAAGTGGTTGCGGTTTTCAATTCCTAATTGACAATAAAAAGACCTTTCCATCGAAGTACAGCACTTTACAAAATTCGAGAAAAAAAATTTTAGTGAAAAATTGAAAAAAGTTATGATGCCGGCATCATTTAAAAGTTTAAAAATCAGATTTCTTTCGAAACCCGATTTCTCCGCAACCAAGCATCGAAAGTGGTTGCGGTTTTCAATTCCTAATTGACAATAAAAAGACCTTTCCATCGATGTACAGCACTTTACAAAATTCGAGAAAAAAAATTTTAGTGAAAAATTGAAAAAAGTTATGATGCCGGCATCATTTAAAAGTTTAAAAATCAGATTTCTTTCGAAACCCGATTTCTCCGCAACCAAGCATCGAAAGTGGTTGCGGTTTTCAATTCCTAATTGACAATAAAAAGACCTTTCCATCGATTTACAGCACTTTACAAAATTCGAGAAAAAAAATTTTAGTGAAAAATTGAAAAAAGTTATGATGCCGGCATCATTTAAAAGTTTTAAAATCAGATTTCTTTCGAAACCCGATTTCTCCGCAACCAAGCATCGAAAGTGGTTGCGGTTTTCAATTCCTAATTGACAATAAAAAGACCTTTCCACCGATGTACAGCACTTTACAAAATTCGAGAAAAAAAATTTTAGTGAAAAATTGAAAAAAGTTATGATGCCGGATCATTTAAAAGTTTAAAATTCAGATTTCTTTCGAAACCCGATTTCTCCGCAACCAAGCATCGAAAGTGGTTGCGGTTTTCAATTCCTAATTGACAATAAAAAGACCTTTCCATCGATGTACAGCACTTTACAAAATTCGAGAAAAAAAATTTTTAGTGAAAAATTGAAAAAAGTTATGATGCCGGCATCATTTAAAAGTTTAAAAATCAGATTTCTTTCGAAACCCGATTTCTCCGCAACCAAGCATCGAAAGTGGTTGCGGTTTTCAATTCCTAATTGACAATAAAAAGACCTTTCCATCGATGTACAGCACTTTACAAAATTCGAGAAAAAAAATTTTTAGTGAAAAATTGAAAAAAGTTATGATGCCGGCATCATTTAAAAGTTTAAAAATCAGATTTCTTTCGAAACCCGATTTCTCCGCAACCAAGCATCGAAAGTGGTTGCGGTTTTCAATTCCTAATTGACCCTAAAAAAATTTTAGGGAAAAATTGAAAAAAGTTATGATGCCGGCATCATTTAAAAGTTTAAAAATCAGATTTCTTTCGAAACCCGATTTCTCCGCAACCAAGCATCGAAAGTGGTTGCGGTTTTCAATTCCTAATTGACAATAAAAAGACCTTTCCATCGATGTACAGCACTTTACAAAATTCGAGAAAAAAAATTTTAGTGAAAAATTGAAAAAAGTTATGATGCCGGCATCATTTAAAAGTTTAAAAATCAGATTTCTTTCGAAACCCGATTTCTCCGCAACCAAGCATCGAAAGTGGTTGCGGTTTTCAATTCCTAATTGACAATAAAAAGACCTTTCCATCGATGTACAGCACTTTACAAAATTCGAGAAAAAAAATTTTAGTGAAAAATTGAAAAAAGTTATGATGCCGGCATCATTTAAAAGTTTAAAAATCAGATTTCTTTCGAAACCCGATTTCTCCGCAACCAAGCATCGAAAGTGGTTGCGGTTTTCAATTCCTAATTGACAATAAAAAGACCTTTCCATCGATGTACAGCACTTTACAAAATTCGAGAAAAAAAATGTTAGTAAAAAATTGAAAAAAGTTATGATGCCGGCATCATTTAAAAGTTTAAAAATCAGATTTCTTTCGAAACCCGATTTCTCCGCAACCAAGCATCGAAAGTGGTTGCGGTTTTCAATTCCTAATTGACAATAAAAAGACCTTTCCATCGATGTACAGCACTTTACAAAATTCGAGAAAAAAAATTTTAGTGAAAAATTGAAAAAAGTTATGATGCCGGCATCATTTAAAAGTTTAAAAATCAGATTTCTTTCGAAACCCGATTTCTCCGCAACCAAGCATCGAAAGTGGTTGCGGTTTTCAATTCCTAATTGACAATAAAAAGACCTTTCCATCGATGTACAGCACTTTACAAAATTCGAGAAAAAAAATTTTAGTGAAAAATTGAAAAAAGTTATGATGCCGGCATCATTTAAAAGTTTAAAAATCAGATTTCTTTCGAAACCCGATTTCTCCGCAACCAAGCATCGAAAGTGGTTGCGGTTTTCAATTCCTAATTGACAATAAAAAGACCTTTCCACCGATGTACAGCACTTTACAAAATTCGAGAAAAAAAATTTAAGTGAAAAATTGAAAAAACTTATGATGCCGGATCATTTAAAAGTTTAAAATTCAGATTTCTTTCGAAACCCGATTTCTCCGCAACCAAGCATCGAAAGTGGTTGCGGTTTTCAATTCCTAATTGACAATAAAAAGACCTTTCCATCGATGTACAGCACTTTACAAAATTCGAGAAAAAAAATTTTTAGTGAAAAATTGAAAAAAGTTATGATGCCGGCATCATTTAAAAGTTTAAAAATCAGATTTCTTTCGAAACCCGATTTCTCCGCAACCAAGCATCGAAAGTGTTTGCGGTTTTCAATTCCTAATTGACAATAAAAAGACCTTTCCATCGATGTACAGCACTTTACAAAATTCGAGAAAAAAAATTTTAGTGAAAAATTGAAAAAAGTTATGATGCCGGCATCATTTACAAGTTTAAAAATCAGATTTCTTTCGAAACCCGATTTCTCCGCAACCAAGCATCGAAAGTGGTTGCGGTTTTCAATTCCTAATTGACAATACAAAGACCTTTCCATCGATGTACAGCACTTTACAAAATTCGAGAAAAAAATTTTTAGTGAAAAATTGAAAAAAGTTATGATGCCGGCATCATTTAAAAGTTTAAAAATCAGATTTCTTTCGAAACCCGATTTCTCCGCAACCAAGCATCGAAAGTGGTTGCGGTTTTCAATTCCTAATTGACAATAAAAAGACCTTTCCATCGATGTACAGCACTTTACAAAATTCGAGAAAAAAAATTTTAGTGAAAAATTGAAAAAAGTTATGATGCCGGCATCATTTAAAAGTTTAAAAATCAGATTTCTTTCGAAACCCGATTTCTCCGCAACCAAGCATCGAAAGTGGTTGCGGTTTTCAATTCCTAATTGACAATAAAAAGACCTTTCCATCGATGTACAGCACTTTAGAAAATTCGAGAAAAAAAATTTTAGTGAAAAATTGAAAAAAGTTATGATGCCGGCATCATTTAAAAGTTTAAAAATCAGATTTCTTTCGAAACCCGATTTCTCCGCAACCAAGCATCGAAAGTGGTTGCGGTTTTCAATTCCTAATTGACAATAAAAAGACCTTTCCATCGATGTACAGCACTTTACAAAATTCGAGAAAAAAAATTTTAGTGAAAAATTGAAAAAAGTTATGATGCCGGCATCATTTAAAAGTTTAAAAATCAGATTTCTTTCGAAACCCGATTTCTCCGCAACCAAGCATCGAAAGTGGTTGCGGTTTTCAATTCCTAATTGACAATAAAAAGACCTTTCCATCGATGTACAGCACTTTACAAAATTCGAGAAAAAAATTTTAGTGAAAAATTGAAAAAAGTTATGATGCCGGCATCATTTAAAAGTTTAAAAATCAGATTTCTTTCGAAACCCGATTTCTCCGCAACCAAGCATCGAAAGTGGTTGCGGTTTTCAATTCCTAATTGACAATAAAAAGACCTTTCCATCGATGTACAGCACTTTACAAAATTCGAGAAAAAAAATTTTAGTGAAAAATTGAAAAAAGTTATGATGCCGGCATCATTTAAAAGTTTAAAAATCAGATTTCTTTCGAAACCCGATTTCTCCGCAACCAAGCATCGAAAGTGGTTGCGGTTTTCAATTCCTAATTGACAATAAAAAGACCTTTCCATCGATGTACAGCACTTTACAAAATTCGAGAAAAAAAATTTTAGTGAAAAATTGAAAAAAGTTATCATGCCGGCATCATTTAAAAGTTTAAAAATCAGATTTCTTTCGAAACCCGATTTCTCCGCAACCAAGCATCGAAAGTGGTTGCGGTTTTCAATTCCTAATTGACAATAAAAAGACCTTTCCATCGATGTACATTGTACAGCACTTTACAAAATTCGAGAAAAAAAATTTTAGTGAAAAATTGAAAAAAGTTATGATGCCGGCATCATTTAAAAGTTTAAAAATCAGATTTCTTTCGAAACCCGATTTCTCCGCAACCAAGCATCGAAAGTGGTTGCGGTTTTCAATTCCTAATTGACAATAAAAAGACCTTTCCATCGAAGTCCAGCACTTTACAAAATTCGAGAAAAAAAATTTTAGTGAAAAATTGAAAAAAGTTATGATGCCGGCATCATTTAAAAGTTTAAAAATCAGATTTCTTTCGAAGCCCGATTTCTCCGCAACCAAACATCGAAAGTGGTTGCGGTTTTCAATTCCTAATTGACAATAAAAAGACCTTTCCATCGATGTACAGCACTTTAAAAAAATTTTAGTGAAAAATTGAAAAAAGTTATGATGCCGGCATCATTTAAAAGTTTAAAAATCAGATTTCTTTCGAAACCCGATTTCTCCGCAACCAAGCATCGAAAGTGGTTGCGGTTTTCAATTCCTAATTGACAATAAAAAGACCTTTCCATCGAAGTCCAGCACTTTACAAAATTCGAGAAAAAAAATTTTAGTGAAAAATTGAAAAAAGTTATGATGCCGGCATCATTTAAAAGTTTAAAAATCAGATTTCTTTCGAAGCCCGATTTCTCCGCAACCAAACATCGAAAGTGGTTGCGGTTTTCAATTCCTAATTGACAATAAAAAGACCTTTCCATCGATGTACAGCACTTTAAAAAAATTTTAGTGAAAAATTGAAAAAAGTTATGATGCCGGCATCATTTAAAAGTTTAAAAATCAGATTTCTTTCGAAGCCCGATTTCTCCGCAACCAAGCATCGAAAGTGGTTGCGGTTTTCAATTTCTAATTGACAATAAAAAGACCTTTCCATCGATGTACAGCACTTTAAAAAAATTTTAGTGAAAAATTGAAAAAAGTTATGATGCCGGCATCATTTAAAAGTTTAAAATCAGATTTCTTTCGAAACCCGATTTCTCCGCAACCAAGCATCGAAAGTGGTTGCGGTTTTCAATACCTAATTGACAATAAAAATACCTTTCCATCGATGTACAGCACTTTACAAAATTCGAGAAAAAAAATTTTAGTGAACAATTGAAAAAAGTTATGATGCCGGCATCATTTAAAAGTTTAAAAATCAGATTTCTTTCGAAACCCGATTTCTCCGCAACCAAGCATCGAAAGTGGTTGCGGTTTTCAATTCCTAATTGACAATAAAAAGACCTTTCCCTTGATGTACAGCACTTTACAAAATTCGAGAAAAAAAATTTTAGTGAAAAATTGAAAAAAGTTATGATGCCGGCATCATTTAAAAGTTTAAAAATCAGATTTCTTTCGAAACCCGATTTCTCCGCAACCAAGCATCGAAAGTGGTTGCGGTTTTCAATTCCTAATTGACAATAAAAAGACCTTTCCATCGATGTACAGCACTTTACAAAATTCGAGAAAAAAAATTTTAGTGAAAAATTGAAAAAAGTTATGATGCCGGCATCATTTAAAAGTTTAAAAATCAGATTTCTTTCGAAACCCGATTTCTCCGCAACCAAGCATCGAAAGTGGTTGCGGTTTTCAATTCCTAATTGACAATAAAAAGACCTTTCCATCGATGTACAGCACTTTACAAAATTCGAGAAAAAAAATTTTAGTGAAAAATTGAAAAAAGTTATGATGCCGGCATCATTTAAAAGTTTAAAAATCAGATTTCTTTCGAAACCCGATTTCTCCGCAACCAAGCATCGAAAGTGGTTGCGGTTTTCAATTCCTAATTGACAATAAAAAGACCTTTCCCTTGATGTACAGCACTTTACAAAATTCGAGAAAAAAAATTTTAGTGAAAAATTGAAAAAAGTTATGATGCCGGCATCATTTAAAAGTTTAAAAATCAGATTTCTTTCGAAGCCCGATTTCTCCGCAACCAAGCATCGAAAGTGGTTGCGGTTTTCAATTCCTAATTGACAATAAAAAGACCTTTCCATCGATGTACAGCACTTTAAAAAAATTTTAGTGAAAAATTGAAAAAAGTTATGATGCCGGCATCATTTAAAAGTTTAAAATCAGATTTCTTTCGAAACCCGATTTCTCCGCAACCAAGCATCGAAAGTGGTTGCGGTTTTCAATACCTAATTGACAATAAAAATACCTTTCCATCGATGTACAGCACTTTACAAAATTCGAGAAAAAAAATTTTAGTGAACAATTGAAAAAAGTTATGATGCCGGCATCATTTAAAAGTTTAAAAATCAGATTTCTTTCGAAACCCGATTTCTCCGCAACCAAGCATCGAAAGTGGTTGCGGTTTTCAATTCCTAATTGACAATAAAAAGACCTTTCCCTTGATGTACAGCACTTTACAAAATTCGAGAAAAAAAATTTTAGTGAAAAATTGAAAAAAGTTATGATGCCGGCATCATTTAAAAGTTTAAAAATCAGATTTCTTTCGAAACCCGATTTCTCCGCAACCAAGCATCGAAAGTGGTTGCGGTTTTCAATTCCTAATTGACAATAAAAAGACCTTTCCATCGATGTACAGCACTTTACAAAATTCGAGAAAAAAAATTTTAGTGAAAAATTGAAAAAAGTTATGATGCCGGCATCATTTAAAAGTTTAAAAATCAGATTTCTTTCGAAACCCGATTTCTCCGCAACCAAGCATCGAAAGTGGTTGCGGTTTTCAATTCCTAATTGACAATAAAAAGACCTTTCCATCGATGTACAGCACTTTACAAAATTCGAGAAAAAAAATTTTAGTGAAAAATTGAAAAAGTTATGATGCCGGCATCATTTAAAAGTTTAAAAATCAGATTTATTTCGAAACCCGATTTCTCCGCAACCAAGCATCGAAAGTGGTTGCGGTTTTCAATTCCTAATTGACAATAAAAAGACCTTTCCATCGATGTACAGCACTTTACAAAATTCGAGAAAAAAAATTTTAGTGAAAAATTGAAAAAAGTTATGATGCCGGCATCATTTAAAAGTTTTAAAATCAGATTTCTTTCGAAACCCGATTTCTCCGCAACCAAGCATCGAAAGTGGTTGCGGTTTTCAATTCCTAATTGACAATAAAAAGACCTTTCCATCGAAGTACAGCACTTTACAAAATTCGAGAAAAAAAATTTTAGTGAAAAATTGAAAAAAGTTATGATGCCGGCATCATTTAAAAGTTTAAAAATCAGATTTCTTTCGAAACCCGATTTCTCCGCAACCAAGCATCGAAAGTGGTTGCGGTTTTCAATTCCTAATTGACAATAAAAAGACCTTTCCATCGATGTACAGCACTTTACAAAATTCGAGAAAAAAAATTTTAGTGAAAAATTGAAAAAAGTTATGATGCCGGCATCATTTAAAAGTTTAAAAATCAGATTTCTTTCGAAACCCGATTTCTCCGCAACCAAGCATCGAAAGTGGTTGCGGTTTTCAATTCCTAATTGACAATAAAAAGACCTTTCCATCGATTTACAGCACTTTACAAAATTCGAGAAAAAAAATTTTAGTGAAAAATTGAAAAAAGTTATGATGCCGGCATCATTTAAAAGTTTTAAAATCAGATTTCTTTCGAAACCCGATTTCTCCGCAACCAAGCATCGAAAGTGGTTGCGGTTTTCAATTCCTAATTGACAATAAAAAGACCTTTCCACCGATGTACAGCACTTTACAAAATTCGAGAAAAAAAATTTTAGTGAAAAATTGAAAAAAGTTATGATGCCGGATCATTTAAAAGTTTAAAATTCAGATTTCTTTCGAAACCCGATTTCTCCGCAACCAAGCATCGAAAGTGGTTGCGGTTTTCAATTCCTAATTGACAATAAAAAGACCTTTCCATCGATGTACAGCACTTTACAAAATTCGAGAAAAAAAATTTTTAGTGAAAAATTGAAAAAAGTTATGATGCCGGCATCATTTAAAAGTTTAAAAATCAGATTTCTTTCGAAACCCGATTTCTCCGCAACCAAGCATCGAAAGTGGTTGCGGTTTTCAATTCCTAATTGACAATAAAAAGACCTTTCCATCGATGTACAGCACTTTACAAAATTCGAGAAAAAAAATTTTTAGTGAAAAATTGAAAAAAGTTATGATGCCGGCATCATTTAAAAGTTTAAAAATCAGATTTCTTTCGAAACCCGATTTCTCCGCAACCAAGCATCGAAAGTGGTTGCGGTTTTCAATTCCTAATTGACCCTAAAAAAATTTTAGGGAAAAATTGAAAAAAGTTATGATGCCGGCATCATTTAAAAGTTTAAAAATCAGATTTCTTTCGAAACCCGATTTCTCCGCAACCAAGCATCGAAAGTGGTTGCGGTTTTCAATTCCTAATTGACAATAAAAAGACCTTTCCATCGATGTACAGCACTTTACAAAATTCGAGAAAAAAAATTTTAGTGAAAAATTGAAAAAAGTTATGATGCCGGCATCATTTAAAAGTTTAAAAATCAGATTTCTTTCGAAACCCGATTTCTCCGCAACCAAGCATCGAAAGTGGTTGCGGTTTTCAATTCCTAATTGACAATAAAAAGACCTTTCCATCGATGTACAGCACTTTACAAAATTCGAGAAAAAAAATTTTAGTGAAAAATTGAAAAAAGTTATGATGCCGGCATCATTTAAAAGTTTAAAAATCAGATTTCTTTCGAAACCCGATTTCTCCGCAACCAAGCATCGAAAGTGGTTGCGGTTTTCAATTCCTAATTGACCCTAAAAAAATTTTAGGGAAAAATTGAAAAAAGTTATGATGCCGGCATCATTTAAAAGTTTAAAAATCAGATTTCTTTCGAAACCCGATTTCTCCGCAACCAAGCATCGAAAGTGGTTGCGGTTTTCAATTCCTAATTGACAATAAAAAGACCTTTCCATCGATGTACAGCACTTTACAAAATTCGAGAAAAAAAATTTTAGTGAAAAATTGAAAAAAGTTATGATGCCGGCATCATTTAAAAGTTTAAAAATCAGATTTCTTTCGAAACCCGATTTCTCCGCAACCAAGCATCGAAAGTGGTTGCGGTTTTCAATTCCTAATTGACAATAAAAAGACCTTTCCATCGATGTACAGCACTTTACAAAATTCGAGAAAAAAAATTTTAGTGAAAAATTGAAAAAAGTTATGATGCCGGCATCATTTAAAAGTTTAAAAATCAGATTTCTTTCGAAACCCGATTTCTCCGCAACCAAGCATCGAAAGTGGTTGCGGTTTTCAATTCCTAATTGACAATAAAAAGACCTTTCCATCGATGTACAGCACTTTACAAAATTCGAGAAAAAAAATTTTAGTGAAAAATTGAAAAAGTTATGATGCCGGCATCATTTAAAAGTTTAAAAATCAGATTTCTTTCGAAACCCGATTTCTCCGCAACCAAGCATCGAAAGTGGTTGCGGTTTTCAATTCCTAATTGACAATAAAAAGACCTTTCCATCGATGTACAGCACTTTACAAAATTCGAGAAAAAAAATTTTTAGTGAAAAATTGTAAAAAGTTATGATGCCGGCATCATTTAAAAGTTTAAAAATCAGATTTCTTTCGAAACCCGATTTCTCCGCAACCAAGCATCGAAAGTGGTTGCGGTTTTCAATTCCTAATTGACAATAAAAAGACCTTTCCATCGATGTACAGCACTTTACAAAATTCGAGAAAAAAAATTTTTAGTGAAAAATTGAAAAAAGTTATGATGCCGGCATCATTTAAAAGTTTAAAAATCAGATTTCTTTCGAAACCCGATTTCTCCGCAACCAAGCATCGAAAGTGGTTGCGGTTTTCAATTCCTAATTGACCCTAAAAAAATTTTAGGGAAAAATTGAAAAAAGTTATGATGCCGGCATCATTTAAAAGTTTAAAAATCAGATTTCTTTCGAAACCCGATTTCTCCGCAACCAAGCATCGAAAGTGGTTGCGGTTTTCAATTCCTAATTGACAATAAAAAGACCTTTCCATCGATGTACAGCACTTTACAAAATTCGAGAAAAAAAATTTTAGTGAAAAATTGAAAAAAGTTATGATGCCGGCATCATTTAAAAGTTTAAAAATCAGATTTCTTTCGAAACCCGATTTCTCCGCAACCAAGCATCGAAAGTGGTTGCGGTTTTCAATTCCTAATTGACAATAAAAAGACCTTTCCATCGATGTACAGCACTTTACAAAATTCGAGAAAAAAAATTTTAGTGAAAAATTGAAAAAAGTTATGATGCCGGCATCATTTAAAAGTCTAAAAATCAGATTTCTTTCGAAACCCGATTTCTCCGCAACTAAGCATCGAAAGTGGTTGCGGTTTTCAATTCCTAATTGACAATAAAAAGACCTTTCCATCGATGTACAGCACTTTACAAAGTTCGAGAAAAAAAATTTTTAGTGAAAAATTGAAAAAAGTTATGATGCCGGCATCATTTAAAAGTTTAAAAATCAGATTTCTTTCGAAACCCGATTTCTCCGCAACCAAGCATCGAAAGTGGTTGCGGTTTTCAATTCCTAATTGACAATAAAAAGACCTTTCCATCGATGTACAGCACTTTACAAAATTCGAGAAAAAAAATTTTAGTGAAAAATTGAAAAAAGTTATGATGCCGGCATCATTTAAAAGTTTAAAAATCAGATTTCTTTCGAAACCCGATTTCTCCGCAACCAAGCATCGAAAGTGGTTGCGGTTTTCAATTCCTAATTGACAATAAAAAGACCTTTCCATCGATGTACAGCACTTTACAAAATTCGAGAAAAAAAATTTTAGTGAAAAATTGAAAAAAGTTATGATGCCGGCATCATTTAAAAGTTTAAAAATCAGATTTCTTTCGAAACCCGATTTCTCCGCAACCAAGCATCGAAAGTGGTTGCGGTTTTCAATTCCTAATTGACAATAAAAAGACCTTTCCATCGATGTACAGCACTTTACAAAATTCGAGAAAAAAAATTTTAGTGAAAAATTGAAAAAAGTTATGATGCCGGCATCATTTAAAAGTTTAAAAATCAGATTTCTTTCGAAACCCGATTTCTCCGCAACCAAGCATCGAAAGTGGTTGCGGTTTTCAATTCCTAATTGACAATAAAAAGACCTTTCCATCGATGTACAGCACTTTACAAAATTCGAGAAAAAAAAATTTTAGTGAAAAATTGAAAAAAGTTATGATGCCGGCATCATTTAAAAGTTTAAAAATCAGATTTCTTTCGAAACCCGATTTCTCCGCAACCAAGCATCGAAAGTGGTTGCGGTTTTCAATTCCTAATTGACAATAAAAAGACCTTTCCATCGATGTACAGCACTTTACAAAATTCGAGAAAAAAAATTTTAGTGAAAAATTGAAAAAAGTTATGATGCCGGCATCATTTAAAAGTTTAAAAATCAGATTTCTTTCGAAACCCGATTTCTCCGCAACCAAGCATCGAAAGTGGTTGCGGTTTTCAATTCCTAATTGACAATAAAAAGACCTTTCCATCGATGTACAGCACTTTACAAAATTCGAGAAAAAAAATTTTAGTGAAAAATTGAAAAAAGTTATGATGCCGGCATCATTTAAAAGTTTAAAAATCAGATTTCTTTCGAAACCCGATTTCTCCGCAACCAAGCATCGAAAGTGGTTGCGGTTTTCAATTCCTAATTGACAATAAAAAGACCTTTCCATCGATGTACAGCACTTTACAAAATTCGAGAAAAAAAATTTTAGTGAAAAATTGAAAAAAGTTATGATGCCGGCATCATTTAAAAGTTTAAAAATCAGATTTCTTTCGAAACCCGATTTCTCCGCAACCAAGCATCGAAAGTGGTTGCGGTTTTCAATTCCTAATTGACAATAAAAAGACCTTTCCATCGATGTACAGCACTTTACAAAATTCGAGAAAAAAAATTTTAGTGAAAAATTGAAAAAAGTTATGATGCCGGCATCATTTAAAAGTTTAAAAATCAGATTTCTTTCGAAACCCGATTTCTCCGCAACCAAGCATCGAAAGTGGTTGCGGTTTTCAATTCCTAATTGACAATAAAAAGACCTTTCCATCGATGTACAGCACTTTACAAAATTCGAGAAAAAAAATTTTAGTGAAAAATTGAAAAAAGTTATGATGCCGGCATCATTTAAAAGTTTAAAAATCAGATTTCTTTCGAAACCCGATTTCTCCGCAACCAAGCATCGAAAGTGGTTGCGGTTTTCAATTCCTAATTGACAATAAAAAGACCTTTCCATCGATGTACAGCACTTTACAAAATTCGAGAAAAAAAATTTTAGTGAAAAATTGAAAAAAGTTATGATGCCGGCATCATTTAAAAGTTTAAAAATCAGATTTCTTTCGAAACCCGATTTCTCCGCAACCAAGCATCGAAAGTGGTTGCGGTTTTCAATTCCTAATTGACAATAAAAAGACCTTTCCATCGATGTACAGCACTTTACAAAATTCGAGAAAAAAAATTTTAGTGAAAAATTGAAAAAAGTTATGATGCCGGCATCATTTAAAAGTTTAAAAATCAGATTTCTTTCGAAACCCGATTTCTCCGCAACCAAGCATCGAAAGTGGTTGCGGTTTTCAATTCCTAATTGACAATAAAAAGACCTTTCCATCGATGTACAGCACTTTACAAAATTCGAGAAAAAAAATTTTAGTGAAAAATTGAAAAAAGTTATGATGCCGGCATCATTTAAAAGTTTAAAAATCAGATTTCTTTCGAAACCCGATTTCTCCGCAACCAAGCATCGAAAGTGGTTGCGGTTTTCAATTCCTAATTGACAATAAAAAGACCTTTCCATCGATGTACAGCACTTTACAAAATTCGAGAAAAAAAATTTTAGTGAAAAATTGAAAAAAGTTATGATGCCGGCATCATTTAAAAGTTTAAAAATCAGATTTCTTTCGAAACCCGATTTCTCCGCAACCAAGCATCGAAAGTGGTTGCGGTTTTTAATTCCTAATTGACAATAAAAAGACCTTTCCATCGATGTACAGCACTTTACAAAATTCGAGAAAAAAAATTTTAGTGAAAAATTGAAAAAAGTTATGATGCCCGGCATCATTTAAAAGTTTAAAAATCAGATTTCTTTCGAAACCCGATTTCTCCGCAACCAAGCATCGAAAATGGTTGCGGTTTTCAATTCCTAATTGACAATAAAAAGACCTTTCAATCGATGTACAGCACTTTACAAAATTCGAGAAAAAAAATTTTAGTGAAAAATTGAAAAAAGTTATGAT
>CAKNBH010000023.1:0-24455 GCA_929447395.1 Epistrophe grossulariae
AGAAATCGGGTTTCGAAAGAAATCTGATTTTTAAACTTTTAAATGATGCCGGCATCATAACTTTTTTCAATTTTTCACTAAAATTTTTTTTCTCGAATTTTGTAAAGTGCTGTACATCGATGGAAAGGTCTGTTTATTGTCAATTAGGAATTGAAAACCGCAACCACTTTCGAGGCTTGGTTGCGGAGAAATCGGGTTTCGAAAGAAATCTGATTTTTAAACTTTTAAATGATGCCGGCATCATAACTTTTTTCAATTTTTCACTAAAATTTTTTTTCTCGAATTTTGTAAAGTGCTGTACATCGATGGAAAGGTCTGTTTATTGTCAATTAGGAATTGAAAACCGCAACCACTTTCGAGGCTTGGTTGCGGAGAAATCGGGTTTCGAAAGAAATCTGCTTTTTAAACTTTTAAATGATGCCGGCATCATAACTTTTTTCAATTTTTCACTAAAATTTTTTTTCTCGAATTTTGTAAAGTGCTGTACATCGATGGAAAGGTCTGTTTATTGTCAATTAGGAATTGAAAACCGCAACCACTTTCGAGGCTTGGTTGCGGAGAAATCGGGTTTCGAAAGAAATCTGATTTTTAAACTTTTAAATGATGCCGGCATCATAACTTTTTTCAATTTTTCACTAAAATTTTTTTTCTCGAATTTTGTAAAGTGCTGTACATCGATGGAAAGGTCTGTTTATTGTCAATTAGGAATTGAAAACCGCAACCACTTTCGAGGCTTGGTTGCGGAGAAATCGGGTTTCGAAAGAAATCTGATTTTTAAACTTTTAAATGATGCCGGCATCATAACTTTTTTCAATTTTTCACTAAAATTTTTTTTCTCGAATTTTGTAAAGTGCTGTACATCGATGGAAAGGTCTTTTTATTGTCAATTAGGAATTGAAAACCGCAACCACTTTCGAGGCTTGGTTGCGGAGAAATCGGGTTTCGAAAGAAATCTGATTTTTAAACTTTTAAATGATGCCGGCATCATAACTTTTTTCAATTTTTCACTAAAATTTTTTTTCTCGAATTTTGTAAAGTGCTGTACATCGATGGAAAGGTCTGTTTATTGTCAATTAGGAATTGAAAACCGCAACCACTTTCGAGGCTTGGTTGCGGAGAAATCGGGTTTCGAAAGAAATCTGATTTTTAAACTTTTAAATGATGCCGGCATCATAACTTTTTTCAATTTTTCACTAAAATTTTTTTTCTCGAATTTTGTAAAGTGCTGTACATCGATGGAAAGGTCTGTTTATTGTCAATTAGGAATTGAAAACCGCAACCACTTTCGAGGCTTGGTTGCGGAGAAATCGGGTTTCGAAAGAAATCTGATTTTTAAACTTTTAAATGATGCCGGCATCATAACTTTTTTCAATTTTTCACTAAAATTTTTTTTCTCGAATTTTGTAAAGTGCTGTACATCGATGGAAAGGTCTGTTTATTGTCAATTAGGAATTGAAAACCGCAACCACTTTCGAGGCTTGGTTGCGGAGAAATCGGGTTTCGAAAGAAATCTGATTTTTAAACTTTTAAATGATGCCGGCATCATAACTTTTTTCAATTTTTCACTAAAATTTTTTTTCTCGAATTTTGTAAAGAGCTGTACATCGATGGAAAGGTCTGTTTATTGTCAATTAGGAATTGAAAACCGCAACCGCTTTCGAGGCTTGGTTGCGGAGAAATCGGGTTTCGAAAGAAATCTGATTTTTAAACTTTTAAATGATGCCGGCATCATAACTTTTTTCAATTTTTCACTAAAATTTTTTTTCTCGAATTTTGTAAAGTGCTGTACATCGATGGAAAGGTCTGTTTATTGTCAATTAGGAATTGAAAACCGCAACCACTTTCGAGGCTTGGTTGCGGAGAAATCGGGTTTCGAAAGAAATCTGATTTTTAAACTTTTAAATGATGCCGGCATCATAACTTTTTTCAATTTTTCACTACAATTTTTTTTCTCGAATTTTGTAAAGTGCTGTACATCGATGGAAAGGTCTGTTTATTGTCAATTAGGAATTGAAAACCGCAACCACTTTCGAGGCTTGGTTGCGGAGAAATCGGGTTTCGAAAGAAATCTGATTTTTAAACTTTTAAATGATGCCGGCATCATAACTTTTTTCAATTTTTCACTAAAATTTTTTTTCTCGAATTTTGTAAAGTGCTGTACATCGATGGAAAGGTCTGTTTATTGTCAATTAGGAATTGAAAACCGCAACCACTTTCGAGGCTTGGTTGCGGAGAAATCGGGTTTCGAAAGAAATCTGATTTTTAAACTTTTAAATGATGCCGGCATCATAACTTTTTTCAATTTTTCACTAAAATTTTTTTTCTCGAATTTTGTAAAGTGCTGTACATCGATGGAAAGGTCTTTTTATTGTCAATTAGGAATTGAAAACCGCAACCACTTTCGAGGCTTGGTTGCGGAGAAATCGGGTTTCGAAAGAAATCTGATTTTTAAACTTTTAAATGATGCCGGCATCATAACTTTTTTCAATTTTTCACTAAAATTTTTTTTCTCGAATTTTGTAAAGTGCTGTACATCGATGGAAAGGTCTGTTTATTGTCAATTAGGAATTGAAAACCGCAACCACTTTCGAGGCTTGGTTGCGGAGAAATCGGGTTTCGAAAGAAATCTGATTTTTAAACTTTTAAATGATGCCGGCATCATAACTTTTTTCAATTTTTCACTAAAATTTTTTTTCTCGAATTTTGTAAAGTGCTGTACATCGATGGAAAGGTCTGTTTATTGTCAATTAGGAATTGAAAACCGCAACCACTTTCGAGGCTTGGTTGCGGAGAAATCGGGTTTCGAAAGAAATCTGATTTTTAAACTTTTAAATGATGCCGGCATCATAACTTTTTTCAATTTTTCACTAAAATTTTTTTTCTCGAATTTTGTAAAGTGCTGTACATCGATGGAAAGGTCTGTTTATTGTCAATTAGGAATTGAAAACCGCAACCACTTTCGAGGCTTGGTTGCGGAGAAATCGGGTTTCGAAAGAAATCTGATTTTTAAACTTTTAAATGATGCCGGCATCATAACTTTTTTCAATTTTTCACTAACATTTTTTTTCTCGAATTTTGTAAAGTGCTGTACATCGATGGAAAGGTCTGTTTATTGTCAATTAGGAATTGAAAACCGCAACCACTTTCGAGGCTTGGTTGCGGAGAAATCGGGTTTCGAAAGAAATCTGATTTTTAAACTTTTAAATGATGCCGGCATCATAACTTTTTTCAATTTTTCACTAAAATTTTTTTTCTCGAATTTTGTAAAGTGCTGTACATCGATGGAAAGGTCTGTTTATTGTCAATTAGGAATTGAAAACCGCAACCACTTTCGAGGCTTGGTTGCGGAGAAATCGGGTTTCGAAAGAAATCTGATTTTTAAACTTTTAAATGATGCCGGCATCATAACTTTTTTCAATTTTTCACTAAAATTTTTTTTCTCGAATTTTGTAAAGTGCTGTACATCGATGGAAAGGTCTGTTTATTGTCAATTAGGAATTGAAAACCGCAACCACTTTCGAGGCTTGGTTGCGGAGAAATCGGGTTTCGAAAGAAATCTGATTTTTAAACTTTTAAATGATGCCGGCATCATAACTTTTTTCAATTTTTCACTAAAATTTTTTTTCTCGAATTTTGTAAAGTGCTGTACATCGATGGAAAGGTCTGTTTATTGTCAATTAGGAATTGAAAACCGCAACCACTTTCGAGGCTTGGTTGCGGAGAAATCGAGTTTCGAAAGAAATCTGATTTTTAAACTTTTAAATGATGCCGGCATCATAACTTTTTTCAATTTTTCACTAAAATTTTTTTTCTCGAATTTTGTAAAGTGCTGTACATCGATGGAAAGGTCTGTTTATTGTCAATTAGGAATTGAAAACCGCAACCACTTTCGAGGCTTGGTTGCGGAGAAATCGGGTTTCGAAAGAAATCTGATTTTTAAACTTTTAAATGATGCCGGCATCATAACTTTTTTTTTAATTTTTCACTAAAATTTTTTTTCTCGAATTTTGTAAAGTGCTGTACATCGATGGAATGGTCTGTTTATTGTCAATAAGAAATTGAAAACCGCAACCACTTTCGAGGCTTGGTTGCGGAGAAATCGGGTTTCGAAAGAAATCTGATTTTTAAACTTTTAAATGATGCCGGCATCATAACTTTTTTCAATTTTTTTTCTCGAATTTTGTAAAGTGCTGTACCTCGATGGAAAGGTCTGTTTATTGTCAATTAGGAATTGAAAACCGCAACCACTTTCGAGGCTTGGTTGCGGAGAAATCGGGTTTCGAAAGAAATCTGATTTTTAAACTTTTAAATGATGCCGGCATCATAACTTTTTTCAATTTTTCACTAAAATTTTTTTTCTCGAATTTTGTAAAGTGCTGTACATCGATGGAAAGGTCTGTTTATTGTCAATTAGGAATTGAAAACCGCAACCACTTTCGAGGCTTGGTTGCGGAGAAATCGGGTTTCGAAAGAAATCTGATTTTTAAACTTTTAAATGATGCCGGCATCATAACTTTTTTCAATTTTTCACTAAAATTTTTTTTCTCGAATTTTGTAAAGTGCTGTACATCGATGGAAAGGTCTGTTTATTGTCAATTAGGAATTGAAAACCGCAACCACTTTCGAGGCTTGGTTGCGGAGAAATCGGGTTTCGAAAGAAATCTGATTTTTAAACTTTTAAATGATGCCGGCATCATAACTTTTTTCAATTTTTCACTAAAATTTTTTTTCTCGAATTTTGTAAAGTGCTGTACATCGATGGAAAGGTCTGTTTATTGTCAATTAGGAATTGAAAACCGCAACCACTTTCGAGGCTTGGTTGCGGAGAAATCGGGTTTCGAAAGAAATCTGATTTTTAAACTTTTAAATGATGCCGGCATCATAACTTTTTTCAATTTTTCACTAAAATTTTTTTTCTCGAATTTTGTAAAGTGCTGTACATCGATGGAAAGGTCTGTTTATTGTCAATTAGGAATTGAAAACCGCAACCACTTTCGAGGCTTGGTTGCGGAGAAATCGGGTTTCGAAAGAAATCTGATTTTTAAACTTTTAAATGATGCCGGCATCATAACTTTTTTTTTAATTTTTCACTAAAATTTTTTTTCTCGAATTTTGTAAAGTGCTGTACATCGATGGAAAGGTCTGTTTATTGTCAATTAGGAATTGAAAACCGCAACCACTTTCGAGGCTTGGTTGCGGAGAAATCGGGTTTCGAAAGAAATCTGATTTTTAAACTTTTAAATGATGCCGGCATCATAACTTTTTTCAATTTTTCACTAAAATTTTTTTTCTCGAATTTTGTAAAGTGCTGTACATCGATGGAAAGGTCTGTTTATTGTCAATTAGGAATTGAAAACCGCAACCACTTTCGAGGCTTGGTTGCGGAGAAATCGGGTTTCGAAAGAAATCTGATTTTTAAACTTTTAAATGATGCCGGCATCATAACTTTTTTCAATTTTTCACTAAAATTTTTTTTCTCGAATTTTGTAAAGTGCTGTACATCGATGGAAAGGTCTGTTTATTGTCAATTAGGAATTGAAAACCGCAACCACTTTCGAGGCTTGGTTGCGGAGAAATCGGGTTTCGAAAGAAATCTGATTTTTAAACTTTTAAATGATGCCGGCATCATAACTTTTTTCAATTTTTCACTAAAATTTTTTTTCTCGAATTTTGTAAAGTGCTGTACATCGATGGAAAGGTCTGTTTATTGTCAATTAGGAATTGAAAACCGCAACCACTTTCGAGGCTTGGTTGCGGAGAAATCGGGTTTCGAAAGAAATCTGATTTTTAAACTTTTAAATGATGCCGGCATCATAACTTTTTTCAATTTTTCACTAAAATTTTTTTTCTCGAATTTTGTAAAGTGCTGTACATCGATGGAAAGGTCTGTTTATTGTCAATTAGGAATTGAAAACCGCAACCACTTTCGAGGCTTGGTTGCGGAGAAATCGGGTTTCGAAAGAAATCTGATTTTTAAACTTTTAAATGATGCCGGCATCATAACTTTTTTCAATTTTTCACTAAAATTTTTTTTCTCGAATTTTGTAAAGTGCTGTACATCGATGGAAAGGTCTGTTTATTGTCAATTAGGAATTGAAAACCGCAACCACTTTCGAGGCTTGGTTGCGGAGAAATCGGGTTTCGAAAGAAATCTGATTTTTAAACTTTTAAATGATGCCGGCATCATAACTTTTTTCAATTTTTCACTAAAATTTTTTTTCTCGAATTTTGTAAAGTGCTGTACATCGATGGAAAGGTCTGTTTATTGTCAATTAGGAATTGAAAACCGCAACCACTTTCGAGGCTTGGTTGCGGAGAAATCGGGTTTCGAAAGAAATCTGATTTTTAAACTTTTAAATGATGCCGGCATCATAACTTTTTTCAATTTTTCACTAAAATTTTTTTTCTCGAATTTTGTAAAGTGCTGTACATCGATGGAAAGGTCTGTTTATTGTCAATTAGGAATTGAAAACCGCAACCACTTTCGAGGCTTGGTTGCGGAGAAATCGGGTTTCGAAAGAAATCTGATTTTTAAACTTTTAAATGATGCCGGCATCATAACTTTTTTCAATTTTTCACTAAAATTTTTTTTCTCGAATTTTGTAAAGTGCTGTACATCGATGGAAAGGTCTGTTTATTGTCAATTAGGAATTGAAAACCGCAACCACTTTCGAGGCTTGGTTGCGGAGAAATCGGGTTTCGAAAGAAATCTGATTTTTAAACTTTTAAATGATGCCGGCATCATAACTTTTTTCAATTTTTCACTAAAATTTTTTTTCTCGAATTTTGTAAAGTGCTGTACATCGATGGAAAGGTCTGTTTATTGTCAATTAGGAATTGAAAACCGCAACCACTTTCGAGGCTTGGTTGCGGAGAAATCGGGTTTCGAAAGAAATCTGATTTTTAAACTTTTAAATGATGCCGGCATCATAACTTTTTTCAATTTTTCACTAAATTTTTTTTTCTCGAATTTTGTAAAGTGCTGTACATCGATGGAAAGGTCTGTTTATTGTCAATTAGGAATTGAAAACCGCAACCACTTTCGAGGCTTGGTTGCGGAGAAATCGGGTTTCGAAAGAAATCTGATTTTTAAACTTTTAAATGATGCCGGCATCATAACTTTTTTCAATTTTTCACTAAAATTTTTTTTCTCGAATTTTGTAAAGTGCTGTACATCGATGGAAAGGTCTGTTTATTGTCAATTAGGAATTGAAAACCGCAACCACTTTCGAGGCTTGGTTGCGGAGAAATCGGGTTTCGAAAGAAATCTGATTTTTAAACTTTTAAATGATGCCGGCATCATAACTTTTTTCAATTTTTCACTAAAATTTTTTTTCTCGAATTTTGTAAAGTGCTGTACATCGATGGAAAGGTCTGTTTATTGTCAATTAGGAATTGAAAACCGCAACCACTTTCGAGGCTTGGTTGCGGAGAAATCGGGTTTCGAAAGAAATCTGATTTTTAAACTTTTAAATGATGCCGGCATCATAACTTTTTTCAATTTTTCACTAAAATTTTTTTTCTCGAATTTTGTAAAGTGCTGTACATCGATGGAAAGGTCTGTTTATTGTCAATTAGGAATTGAAAACCGCAACCACTTTCGAGGCTTGGTTGCGGAGAAATCGGGTTTCGAAAGAAATCTGATTTTTAAACTTTTAAATGATGCCGGCATCATAACTTTTTTCAATTTTTCACTAAAATTTTTTTTCTCGAATTTTGTAAAGTGCTGTACATCGATGGAAAGGTCTGTTTATTGTCAATTAGGAATTGAAAACCGCAACCACTTTCGAGGCTTGGTTGCGGAGAAATCGGGTTTCGAAAGAAATCTGATTTTTAAACTTTTAAATGATGCCGGCATCATAACTTTTTTCAATTTTTCACTAAAATTTTTTTTCTCGAATTTTGTAAAGTGCTGTACATCGATGGAATGGTCTGTTTATTGTCAATAAGAAATTGAAAACCGCAACCACTTTCGAGGCTTGGTTGCGGAGAAATCGGGTTTCGAAAGAAATCTGATTTTTAAACTTTTAAATGATGCCGGCATCATAACTTTTTTCAATTTTTTTTCTCGAATTTTGTAAAGTGCTGTACCTCGATGGAAAGGTCTGTTTATTGTCAATTAGGAATTGAAAACCGCAACCACTTTCGAGGCTTGGTTGCGGAGAAATCGGGTTTCGAAAGAAATCTGATTTTTAAACTTTTAAATGATGCCGGCATCATAACTTTTTTCAATTTTTCACTAAAATTTTTTTTCTCGAATTTTGTAAAGTGCTGTACATCGATGGAAAGGTCTGTTTATTGTCAATTAGGAATTGAAAACCGCAACCACTTTCGAGGCTTGGTTGCGGAGAAATCGGGTTTCGAAAGAAATCTGATTTTTAAACTTTTAAATGATGCCGGCATCATAACTTTTTTCAATTTTTCACTAAAATTTTTTTTCTCGAATTTTGTAAAGTGCTGTACATCGATGGAAAGGTCTGTTTATTGTCAATTAGGAATTGAAAACCGCAACCACTTTCGGACTTGGTTGCGGAGAAATCTGGTTTCGAAAGAAATCTGATTTTTAAACTTTTAAATGATGCCGGCATCATAACTTTTTTCAATTTTTCACTAAAATTTTTTTTCTCGAATTTTGTAAAGTGCTGTACATCGATGGAAATGTCTGTTTATTGTCAATTAGGAATTGAAAACCGCAACCACTTTCGAGGCTTGGTTGCGGAGAAATCGGGTTTCGAAAGAAATCTGATTTTTAAACTTTTAAATGATGCCGGCATCATAACTTTTTTCAATTTTTCACTAAAATTTTTTTTCTCGAATTTTGTAAAGTGCTGTACATCGATGGAAAGGTCTTTTTATTGTCAATTAGGAATTGAAAACCGCAACCACTTTCGAGGCTTGGTTGCGGAGAAATCGGGTTTCGAAAGAAATCTGATTTTTAAACTTTTAAATGATGCCGGCATCATAACTTTTTTCAATTTTTCACTAAAATTTTTTTTTCTCGAATTTTGTAAAGTGCTGTACATCGATGGAAAGGTCTGTTTATTGTCAATTAGGAATTGAAAACCGCAACCACTTTCGAGGCTTGGTTGCGGAGAAATCGGGTTTCGAAAGAAATCTGATTTTTAAACTTTTAAATGATGCCGGCATCATAACTTTTTTCAATTTTTCACTAAAATTTTTTTTCTCGAATTTTGTAAAGTGCTGTACATCGATGGAAAGGTCTGTTTATTGTCAATTAGGAATTGAAAACCGCAACCACTTTCGAGGCTTGGTTGCGGAGAAATCGGGTTTCGAAAGAAATCTGATTTTTAAACTTTTAAATGATGCCGGCATCATAACTTTTTTCAATTTTTCACTAAAATTTTTTTTCTCGAATTTTGTAAAGTGCTGTACATCGATGGAAAGGTCTGTTTATTGTCAATTAGGAATTGAAAACCGCAACCACTTTCGAGGCTTGGTTGCGGAGAAATCGGGTTTCGAAAGAAATCTGATTTTTAAACTTTTAAATGATGCCGGCATCATAACTTTTTTTTAATTTTTCACTAAAATTTTTTTTCTCGAATTTTGTAAAGTGCTGTACATCGATGGAAAGGTCTGTTTATTGTCAATTAGGAATTGAAAACCGCAACCACTTTCGAGGCTTGGTTGCGGAGAAATCGGGTTTCGAAAGAAATCTGATTTTTAAACTTTTAAATGATGCCGGCATCATAACTTTTTTCAATTTTTCACTAAAATTTTTTTTCTCGAATTTTGTAAAGTGCTGTACATCGATGGAAAGGTCTGTTTATTGTCAATTAGGAATTGAAAACCGCAACCACTTTCGAGGCTTGGTTGCGGAGAAATCGGGTTTCGAAAGAAATCTGATTTTTAAACTTTTAAATGATGCCGGCATCATAACTTTTTTCAATTTTTCACTAAAATTTTTTTTCTCGAATTTTGTAAAGTGCTGTACATCGATGGAAAGGTCTGTTTATTGTCAATTAGGAATTGAAAACCGCAACCACTTTCGAGGCTTGGTTGCGGAGAAATCGGGTTTCGAAAGAAATCTGATTTTTAAACTTTTAAATGATGCCGGCATCATAACTTTTTTCAATTTTTCACTAAAATTTTTTTTCTCGAATTTTGTAAAGTGCTGTACATCGATGGAAAGGTCTGTTTATTGTCAATTAGGAATTGAAAACCGCAACCACTTTCGAGGCTTGGTTGCGGAGAAATCGGGTTTCGAAAGAAATCTGATTTTTAAACTTTTAAATGATGCCGGCATCATAACTTTTTTCAATTTTTCACTAAATTTTTTTTTCTCGAATTTTGTAAAGTGCTGTACATCGATGGAAAGGTCTGTTTATTGTCAATTAGGAATTGAAAACCGCAACCACTTTCGAGGCTTGGTTGCGGAGAAATCGGGTTTCGAAAGAAATCTGATTTTTAAACTTTTAAATGATGCCGGCATCATAACTTTTTTCAATTTTTCACTAAAATTTTTTTTCTCGAATTTTGTAAAGTGCTGTACATCGATGGAAAGGTCTGTTTATTGTCAATTAGGAATTGAAAACCGCAACCACTTTCGAGGCTTGGTTGCGGAGAAATCGGGTTTCGAAAGAAATCTGATTTTTAAACTTTTAAATGATGCCGGCATCATAACTTTTTTCAATTTTTCACTAAAATTTTTTTTCTCGAATTTTGTAAAGTGCTGTACATCGATGGAAAGGTCTGTTTATTGTCAATTAGGAATTGAAAACCGCAACCACTTTCGAGGCTTGGTTGCGGAGAAATCGGGTTTCGAAAGAAATCTGATTTTTAAACTTTTAAATGATGCCGGCATCATAACTTTTTTCAATTTTTCACTAAAATTTTTTTTCTCGAATTTTGTAAAGTGCTGTACATCGATGGAAAGGTCTGTTTATTGTCAATTAGGAATTGAAAACCGCAACCACTTTCGAGGCTTGGTTGCGGAGAAATCGAGTTTCGAAAGAAATCTGATTTTTAAACTTTTAAATGATGCCGGCATCATAACTTTTTTCAATTTTTCACTAAAATTTTTTTTCTCGAATTTTGTAAAGTGCTGTACATCGATGGAAAGGTCTGTTTATTGTCAATTAGGAATTGAAAACCGCAACCACTTTCGAGGCTTGGTTGCGGAGAAATCGGGTTTCGAAAGAAATCTGATTTTTAAACTTTTAAATGATGCCGGCATCATAACTTTTTTCAATTTTTCACTAAAATTTTTTTTCTCGAATTTTGTAAAGTGCTGTACATCGATGGAAAGGTCTGTTTATTGTCAATTAGGAATTGAAAACCGCAACCACTTTCGAGGCTTGGTTGCGGAGAAATCGAGTTTCGAAAGAAATCTGATTTTTAAACTTTTAAATGATGCCGGCATCATAACTTTTTTCAATTTTTTTTTCTCGAATTTTGTAAAGTGCTGTACCTCGATGGAAAGGTCTGTTTATTGTCAATTAGGAATTGAAAACCGCAACCACTTTCGAGGCTTGGTTGCGGAGAAATCGGGTTTCGAAAGAAATCTGATTTTTAAACTTTTAAATGATGCCGGCATCATAACTTTTTTCAATTTTTCACTAAAATTTTTTTTCTCGAATTTTGTAAAGTGCTGTACATCGATGGAAAGGTCTGTTTATTGTCAATTAGGAATTGAAAACCGCAACCACTTTCGAGGCTTGGTTGCGGAGAAATCGGGTTTCGAAAGAAATCTGATTTTTAAACTTTTAAATGATGCCGGCATCATAACTTTTTTCAATTTTTCACTAAAATTTTTTTTCTCGAATTTTGTAAAGTGCTGTACATCGATGGAAAGGTCTGTTTATTGTCAATTAGGAATTGAAAACCGCAACCACTTTCGAGGCTTGGTTGCGGAGAAATCGGGTTTCGAAAGAAATCTGATTTTTAAACTTTTAAATGATGCCGGCATCATAACTTTTTTCAATTTTTCACTAAAATTTTTTTTCTCGAATTTTGTAAAGTGCTGTACATCGATGGAAAGGTCTGTTTATTGTCAATTAGGAATTGAAAACCGCAACCACTTTCGGACTTGGTTGCGGAGAAATCGGGTTTCGAAAGAAATCTGATTTTTAAACTTTTAAATGATGCCGGCATCATAACTTTTTTCAATTTTTCACTAAAATTTTTTTTCTCGAATTTTGTAAAGTGCTGTACATCGATGGAAATGTCTGTTTATTGTCAATTAGGAATTGAAAACCGCAACCACTTTCGAGGCTTGGTTGCGGAGAAATCGGGTTTCGAAAGAAATCTGATTTTTAAACTTTTAAATGATGCCGGCATCATAACTTTTTTCAATTTTTCACTAAAATTTTTTTTCTCGAATTTTGTAAAGTGCTGTACATCGATGGAAAGGTCTTTTTATTGTCAATTAGGAATTGAAAACCGCAACCACTTTCGAGGCTTGGTTGCGGAGAAATCGGGTTTCGAAAGAAATCTGATTTTTAAACTTTTAAATGATGCCGGCATCATAACTTTTTTCAATTTTTCACTAAAATTTTTTTTTCTCGAATTTTGTAAAGTGCTGTACATCGATGGAAAGGTCTGTTTATTGTCAATTAGGAATTGAAAACCGCAACCACTTTCGAGGCTTGGTTGCGGAGAAATCGGGTTTCGAAAGAAATCTGATTTTTAAACTTTTAAATGATGCCGGCATCATAACTTTTTTCAATTTTTCACTAAAATTTTTTTTCTCGAATTTTGTAAAGTGCTGTACATCGATGGAAAGGTCTGTTTATTGTCAATTAGGAATTGAAAACCGCAACCACTTTCGAGGCTTGGTTGCGGAGAAATCGGGTTTCGAAAGAAATCTGATTTTTAAACTTTTAAATGATGCCGGCATCATAACTTTTTTCAATTTTTCACTAAAATTTTTTTTCTCGAATTTTGTAAAGTGCTGTACATCGATGGAAAGGTCTGTTTATTGTCAATTAGGAATTGAAAACCGCAACCACTTTCGAGGCTTGGTTGCGGAGAAATCGGGTTTCGAAAGAAATCTGATTTTTAAACTTTTAAATGATGCCGGCATCATAACTTTTTTCAATTTTTCACTAAAATTTTTTTTCTCGAATTTTGTAAAGTGCTGTACATCGATGGAAAGGTCTGTTTATTGTCAATTAGGAATTGAAAACCGCAACCACTTTCGAGGCTTGGTTGCGGAGAAATCGGGTTTCGAAAGAAATCTGATTTTTAAACTTTTAAATGATGCCGGCATCATAACTTTTTTTTAATTTTTCACTAAAATTTTTTTTCTCGAATTTTGTAAAGTGCTGTACATCGATGGAAAGGTCTGTTTATTGTCAATTAGGAATTGAAAACCGCAACCACTTTCGAGGCTTGGTTGCGGAGAAATCGGGTTTCGAAAGAAATCTGATTTTTAAACTTTTAAATGATGCCGGCATCATAACTTTTTTCAATTTTTCACTAAAATTTTTTTTCTCGAATTTTGTAAAGTGCTGTACATCTATGGAAAGGTCTTTTTATTGTCAATTAGGAATGAAAACCGCAACCACTTTCGTGGCTTGGTTGCGGAGAAATCGGGTTTCGAAAGAAATCTGATTTTTTAAACTTTTAAATGATGCCGGCATCATAACTTTTTTCAATTTTTCACTAAAATTTTTTTTCTCGAATTTTGTAAAGTGCTGTACATCGATGGAAAGGTCTGTTTATTGTCAATTAGGAATTGAAAACCGCAACCACTTTCGAGGCTTGGTTGCGGAGAAATCGGGTTTCGAAAGAAATCTGATTTTTAAACTTTTAAATGATGCCGGCATCATAACTTTTTTTCAATTTTTCACTAAAATTTTTTTTTCTCGAATTTTGTAAAGTGCTGTACATCGATGGAAAGGTCTGTTTATTGTCAATTAGGAATTGAAAACCGCAACCACTTTCGAGGCTTGGTTGCGGAGAAATCGGGTTTCGAAAGAAATCTGATTTTTAAACTTTAAATGATGCCGGCATCATAACTTTTTTTCAATTTTTTCACTAAAATTTTTTTTCTCGAATTTTGTAAAGTGCTGTACATCGATGGAAAGGTCTCTTTATTGTCAATTAGGAATTGGAAACCGCAAACCACTTTCGAGGCTTGGTTGCGGGAGAAATCGGGTTTCGAAAGAAATCTGATTTTTAAAACTTTTAAATGATGCCGGCATCATAACTTTTTTCAATTTTTCACTAAAATTTTTTTTCTCGAATTTTGTAAAGTGCTGTACATCGATGGAAAGGTCTGTTTATTGTCAAGTAGGAATTGAAAACCGCAACCACTTTCGAGGCTTGGTTGCGGAGAAATCGGGTTTCGAAAGAAATCTGATTTTTAAACTTTTAATGATGCCGGCATCATAACTTTTTTCAATTTTTCACTAAAATTTTTTTTCTCGAATTTTGTAAAGTGCTGTACATCGATGGAAAGGTCTGTTTATTGTCAATTAGGAATTGAAAACCGCAACCACTTTCGAGGCTTGGTTGCGGAGAAATCGGGTTTCGAAAGAAATCTGATTTTTTAAACTTTTAAATGATGCCGGCATCATAACTTTTTTCAATTTTTCACTAAAATTTTTTTTCTCGAATTTTGTAAAGTGCTGTACATCGATGGAAAGGTCTGTTTATTGTCATTTAGGAATTGAAAACCGCAACCACTTTCGAGGCTTGGTTGCGGAGAAATCGGGTTTCGAAAGAAATCTGATTTTTAAACTTTTAAATGATGCCGGCATCATAACTTTTTTCAATTTTTCACTAAAATTTTTTTTCTCGAATTTTGTAAAGTGCTGTACATCGATGGAAAGGTCTGTTTATTGTCAATTAGGAATTGAAAACCGCAACCACTTTCGAGGCTTGGTTGCGGAGAAATCGGGTTTCGAAAGAAATCTGATTTTTAAACTTTTAAATGATGCCGGCATCATAACTTTTTTCAATTTTTCACTAAAATTTTTTTTCTCGAATTTTGTAAAGTGCTGTACATCGATGGAAAGGTCTGTTTTATTGTCAATTAGGAATTGAAAACCGCAACCACTTTCGAGGCTTGGTTGCGGAGAAATCGGGTTTCGAAAGAAATCTGATTTTTAAACTTTTAAATGATGCCGGCATCATAACTTTTTTCAATTTTTCACTAAAATTTTTTTTCTCGAATTTTGTAAAGTGCTGTACATCGATGGAAAGGTCTTTTTATTGTCAATTAGGAATTGAAAACCGCAACCACTTTCGAGGCTTGGTTGCGGAGAAATCGGGTTTCGAAAGAAATCTGATTTTTAAACTTTTAAATGATGCCGGCATCATAACTTTTTTCAATTTTTCACTAAAATTTTTTTTCTCGAATTTTGTAAAGTGCTGTACATCGATGGAAAGGTCTGTTTATTGTCAATTAGGAATTGAAAACCGCAACCACTTTCGAGGCTTGGTTGCGGAGAAATCGGGTTTCGAAAGAAATCTGATTTTTAAACTTTTAAATGATCGGCATCATAACTTTTTTCAATTTTTCACTTAAATTTTTTTTCTCGAATTTTGTAAAGTGCTGTACATCGATGGAAAGGTCTGTTTATTGTCATTTAGGAATTGAAAACCGCAACCTCTTTCGAGGCTTGGTTGCGGAGAAATCGGGTTTCGAAAGAAATCTGATTTTTAAACTTTTAAATGATGCCGGCATCATAACTTTTTTCAATTTTTCACTAAAATTTTTTTTCTCGAATTTTGTACAGTGCTGTGCATCGATGGAAAGGTCTGTTTATTGTCAATTAGGAATTGAAAACCGCAACCACTTTCGAGGCTTGGTTGCGGAGAAATCGGGTTTCGAAAGAAATCTGATTTTTAAACTTTTAAATGATGCCGGCATCATAACTTTTTTCAATTTTTCACTAAAATTTTTTTTCTCGAATTTTGTAAAGTGCTGTACATCGATGGAAAGGTCTGTTTATTGTCAATTAGGAATTGAAAACCGCAACCACTTTCGAGGCTTGGTTGCGGAGAAATCGGGTTTCGAAAGAAATCTGATTTTTAAACTTTTAAATGATGCCGGCATCATAACTTTTTTCAATTTTTCACTAAAATTTTTTTTCTCGAATTTTGTAAAGTGCTGTACATCGATGGAAAGGTCTGTTTATTGTCAATTAGGAATTGAAAACCGCAACCACTTTCGAGGCTTGGTTGCGGAGAAATCGGGTTTCGAAAGAAATCTGATTTTTAAACTTTTAAATGATGCCGGCATCATAACTTTTTTCAATTTTTCACTAAAATTTTTTTTCTCGAATTTTGTAAAGTGCTGTACATCGATGGAAAGGTCTGTTTATTGTCAATTAGGAATTGAAAACCGCAACCACTTTCGAGGCTTGGTTGCGGAGAAATCGGGTTTCGAAAGAAATCTGATTTTTAAACTTTTAAATGATGCCGGCATCATAACTTTTTTCAATTTTTCACTAAAATTTTTTTTCTCGAATTTTGTAAAGTGCTGTACATCGATGGAAAGGTCTGTTTATTGTCAATTAGGAATTGAAAACCGCAACCACTTTCGAGGCTTGGTTGCGGAGAAATCGGGTTTCGAAAGAAATCTGATTTTTAAACTTTTAAATGATGCCGGCATCATAACTTTTTTCAATTTTTCACTAAAATTTTTTTTCTCGAATTTTGTAAAGTGCTGTACATCGATGGAAAGGTCTGTTTATTGTCAATTAGGAATTGAAAACCGCAACCACTTTCGAGGCTTGGTTGCGGAGAAATCGGGTTTCGAAAGAAATCTGATTTTTAAACTTTTAAATGATGCCGGCATCATAACTTTTTTCAATTTTTCACTAAAATTTTTTTTCTCGAATTTTGTAAAGTGCTGTACATCGATGGAAAGGTCTGTTTATTGTCAATTAGGAATTGAAAACCGCAACCACTTTCGAGGCTTGGTTGCGGAGAAATCGGGTTTCGAAAGAAATCTGATTTTTAAACTTTTAAATGATGCCGGCATCATAACTTTTTTCAATTTTTCACTAAAATTTTTTTTCTCGAATTTTGTAAAGTGCTGTACATCGATAGAAAGGTCTGTTTATTGTCAATAGGAATTGAAAACCGCAACCACTTTCGAGGCTTGGTTGCGGAGAAATCGGGTTTCGAAAGAAATCTGATTTTTAAACTTTTAAATGATGCCGGCATCATAACTTTTTTCAATTTTTCACTAAAATTTTTTTTCTCGAATTTTGTAAAGTGTTGTCCATCGATGGAAAGGTCTGTTTATTGTCAATTAGGAATTGAAAACCGCAACCACTTTCGAGGCTTGGTTGCGGAGAAATCGGGTTTCGAAAGAAATCTGATTTTTAAACTTTTAAATGATGCCGGCATCATAACTTTTTTCAATTTTTCACTAAAATTTTTTTTCTCGAATTTTGTAAAGTGCTGTACATCGATGGAAAGGTCTGTTTATTGTCAATTAGGAATTGAAAACCGCAACCACTTTCGAGGCTTGGTTGCGGAGAAATCGGGTTTCGAAAGAAATCTGATTTTTAAACTTTTAAATGATGCCGGCATCATAACTTTTTTCAATTTTTCACTAAAATTTTTTTTCTCGAATTTTGTAAAGTGCTGTACATCGATGGAAAGGTCTGTTTATTGTCAATTAGGAATTGAAAACCGCAACCACTTTCGAGGCTTGGTTGCGGAGAAATCGGGTTTCGAAAGAAATCTGATTTTTAAACTTTTAAATGATGCCGGCATCATAACTTTTTTCAATTTTTCACTAAAATTTTTTTTCTCGAATTTTGTAAAGTGCTGTACATCGATGGAAAGGTCTGTTTATTGTCAATTAGGAATTGAAAACCGCAACCACTTTCGAGGCTTGGTTGCGGAGAAATCGGGTTTCGAAAGAAATCTGATTTTTAAACTTTTAAATGATGCCGGCATCATAACTTTTTTCAATTTTTCACTAAAATTTTTTTTCTCGAATTTTGTAAAGTGCTGTACATCGATGGAAAGGTCTGTTTATTGTCAATTAGGAATTGAAAACCGCAACCACTTTCGAGGCTTGGTTGCGGAGAAATCGGGTTTCGAAAGAAATCTGATTTTTAAACTTTTAAATGATGCCGGCATCATAACTTTTTTCAATTTTTCACTAAAATTTTTTTTTCTCGAATTTTGTAAAGTGCTGTACATCGATGGAAAGGTCTGTTTATTGTCAATTAGGAATTGAAAACCGCAACCACTTTCGAGGCTTGGTTGCGGAGAAATCGGGTTTCGAAAGAAATCTGATTTTTAAACTTTTAAATGATGCCGGCATCATAACTTTTTTCAATTTTTCACTAAAATTTTTTTCTCGAATTTTGTAAAGTGCTGTACATCGATGGAAAGGTCTGTTTATTGTCAATTAGGAATTGAAAACCGCAACCACTTTCGAGGCTTGGTTGCGGAGAAATCGGGTTTCGAAATAAATCTGTTTTTTAAACTTTTAAATGATGCCGGCATCATAACTTTTTTCAATTTTTCACTAAAATTTTTTTTCTCGAATTTTGTAAAGTGCTGTACATCGATGGAAAGGTCTGTTTATTGTCAATTAGGAATTGAAAACCGCAACCACTTTCGAGGCTTGGTTGCGGAGAAATCGGGTTTCGAAATAAATCTGATTTTTAAACTTTTAAATGATGCCGGCATCATAACTTTTTTCAATTTTTCACTAAAATTTTTTTTCTCGAATTTTGTAAAGTGCTGTACATCGATGGAAAGGTCTGTTTATTGTCAATTAGGAATTGAAAACCGCAACCACTTTCGAGGCTTGGTTGCGGAGAAATCGGGTTTCGAAAGAAATCTGATTTTTAAACTTTTAAATGATGCCGGCATCATAACTTTTTTCAATTTTTCACTAAAATTTTTTTTCTCGAATTTTGTAAAGTGCTGTACATCGATGGAAAGGTCTGTTTATTGTCAATTAGGAATTGAAAACCGCAACCACTTTCGAGGCTTGGTTGCGGAGAAATCGGGTTTCGAAAGAAATCTGATTTTTAAACTTTTAAATGATGCCGGCATCATAACTTTTTTCAATTTTTCACTAAAATTTTTTTTCTCGAATTTTGTAAAGTGCTGTACATCGATGGAAAGGTCTGTTTATTGTCAATTAGGAATTGAAAACCGCAACCACTTTCGAGGCTTGGTTGCGGAGAATTCGGGTTTCGAAAGAAATCTGATTTTTAAACTTTTAAATGATGCCGGCATCATAACTTTTTTCAATTTTTCACTAAAATTTTTTTTCTCGAATTTTGTAAAGTGCTGTACATCGATGGAAAGGTCTGTTTATTGTCAATTAGGAATTGAAAACCGCAACCACTTTCGAGGCTTGGTTGCGGAGAAATCGGGTTTCGAAAGAAATCTGATTTTTAAACTTTTAAATGATGCCGGCATCATAACTTTTTTCAATTTTTCACTAAAATTTTTTTTCTCGAATTTTGTAAAGTGCTGTACATCGATGGAAAGGTCTGTTTATTGTCAATTAGGAATTGAAAACCGCAACCACTTTCGAGGCTTGGTTGCGGAGAAATCGGGTTTCGAAAGAAATCTGATTTTTAAACTTTTAAATGATGCCGGCATCATAACTTTTTTCAATTTTTCACTAAAATTTTTTTTCTCGAATTTTGTAAAGTGCTGTACATCGATGGAAAGGTCTGTTTATTGTCATTTAGGAATTGAAAACCGCAACCACTTTCGAGGCTTGGTTGCGGAGAAATCGGGTTTCGAAAGAAATCTGATTTTTAAACTTTTAAATGATGCCGGCATCATAACTTTTTTCAATTTTTCACTAAAATTTTTTTTCTCGAATTTTGTAAAGTGCTGTACATCGATGGAAAGGTCTGTTTATTGTCAATTAGGAATTGAAAACGCAACCACTTTCGAGGCTTGGTTGCGGAGAAATCGGGTTTCGAAAGAAATCTGATTTTTAAACTTTTAAATGATGCCGGCATCATAACTTTTTTCAATTTTTCACTAAAATTTTTTTTCTCGAATTTTGTAAAGTGCTGTACATCGATGGAAAGGTCTGTTTATTGTCAATTAGGAATTGAAAACCGCAACCACTTTCGAGGCTTGGTTGCGGAGAAATCGGGTTTCGAAAGAAATCTGATTTTTAAACTTTTAAATGATGCCGGCATCATAACTTTTTTCAATTTTTCACTAAAATTTTTTTTCTCGAATTTTGTAAAGTGCTGTACATCGATGGAAAGGTCTGTTTATTGTCAATTAGGAATTGAAAACCGCAACCACTTTCGAGGCTTGGTTGCGGAGAAATCGGGTTTCGAAAGAAATCTGATTTTTAAACTTTTAAATGATGCCGGCATCATAACTTTTTTCAATTTTTCACTAAAATTTTTTTTCTCGAATTTTGTAAAGTGCTGTACATCGATGGAAAGGTCTGTTTATTGTCAATTAGGAATTGAAAACCGCAACCACTTTCGAGGCTTGGTTGCGGAGAAATCGGGTTTCGAAAGAAATCTGATTTTTAAACTTTTAAATGATGCCGGCATCATAACTTTTTTCAATTTTTCACTAAAATTTTTTTTCTCGAATTTTGTAAAGTGCTGTACATCGATGGAAAGGTCTGTTTATTGTCAATTAGGAATTGAAAACCGCAACCACTTTCGAGGCTTGGTTGCGGAGAAATCGGGTTTCGAAAGAAATCTGATTTTTAAACTTTTAAATGATGCCGGCATCATAACTTTTTTCAATTTTTCACTAAAATTTTTTTTCTCGAATTTTGTAAAGTGCTGTACATCGATGGAAAGGTCTGTTTATTGTCAATTAGGAATTGAAAACCGCAACCACTTTCGAGGCTTGGTTGCGGAGAAATCGGGTTTCGAAAGAAATCTGATTTTAAACTTTTAAATGATGCCGGCATCATAACTTTTTTCAATTTTTCACTAAAATTTTTTTCTCGAATTTCGTAAATTGCTGTACATCGATGGAAAGGTCTGTTTATTGTCAATTAGGAATTGAAAACCGCAACCACTTTCGAGGCTTGGTTGCGGAGAAATCGGGTTTCGAAAGAAATCTGATTTTTAACTTTTAAATGATGCCGGCATCATAACTTTTTTCAATTTTTCACTAAAATTTTTTTTCTCGAATTTTGTAAAGTGCTGTACATCGATGGAAAGGTCTGTTTATTGTCAATTAGGAATTGAAAACCGCAACCACTTTCGAGGCTTGGTTGCGGAGAAATCGGGTTTCGAAAGAAATCTGATTTTTAAACTTTTAAATGATGCCGGCATCATAACTTTTTTCAATTTTTCACTAAAATTTTTTTTCTCGAATTTTGTAAAGTGCTGTACATCGATGGAAAGGTCTGTTTATTGTCAATTAGGAATTGAAAACCGCAACCACTTTCGAGGCTTGGTTGCGGAGAAATCGGGTTTCGAAAGAAATCTGATTTTTAAACTTTTAAATGATGCCGGCATCATAACTTTTTTCAATTTTTCACTAAAATTTTTTTTCTCGAATTTTGTAAAGTGCTGTACATCGATGGAAAGGTCTGTTTATTGTCAATTAGGAATTGAAAACCGCAACCACTTTCGAGGCTTGGTTGCGGAGAAATCGGGTTTCGAAAGAAATCTGATTTTTAAACTTTTAAATGATGCCGGCATCATAACTTTTTTCAATTTTTCACTAAAATTTTTTTTCTCGAATTTTGTAAAGTGCTGTACATCGATGGAAAGGTCTGTTTATTGTCAATTAGGAATTGAAAACCGCAACCACTTTCGAGGCTTGGTTGCGGAGAAATCGGGTTTCGAAAGAAATCTGATTTTTAAACTTTTAAATGATGCCGGCATCATAACTTTTTTCAATTTTTCACTAAAATTTTTTTTCTCGAATTTTGTAAAGTGCTGTACATCGATGGAAAGGTCTGTTTATTGTCAATTAGGAATTGAAAACCGCAACCACTTTCGAGGCTTGGTTGCGGAGAAATCGGGTTTCGAAAGAAATCTGATTTTTAAACTTTTAAATGATGCCGGCATCATAACTTTTTCAATTTTTCACTAAAATTTTTTTTCTCGAATTTTGTAAAGTGCTGTACATCGATGGAAAGGTCTGTTTATTGTCAATTAGGAATTGAAAACCGCAACCACTTTCGAGGCTTGGTTGCGGAGAAATCGGGTTTCGAAAGAAATCTGATTTTTAAACTTTTAAATGATGCCGGCATCATAACTTTTTTCAATTTTTCACTAAAATTTTTTTTCTCGAATTTTGTAAAGTGCTGTACATCGATGGAAAGGTCTGTTTATTGTCAATTAGGAATTGAAAACCGCAACCACTTTCGAGGCTTGGTTGCGGAGAAATCGGGTTTCGAAAGAAATCTGATTTTTAAACTTTTAAATGATGCCGGCATCATAACTTTTTTCAATTTTTCACTAAAATTTTTTTTCTCGAATTTTGTAAAGTGCTGTACATCGATGGAAAGGTCTGTTTATTGTCAATTAGGAATTGAAAACCGCAACCACTTTCGAGGCTTGGTTGCGGAGAAATCGGGTTTCGAAAGAAATCTGATTTTTAAACTTTTAAATGATGCCGGCATCATAACTTTTTTCAATTTTCACTAAAATTTTTTTTCTCGAATTTTGTAAAGTGCTGTACATCGATGGAAAGGTCTGTTTATTGTCAATTAGGAATTGAAAACCGCAACCACTTTCGAGGCTTGGTTGCGGAGAAATCGGGTTTCGAAAGAAATCTGATTTTTAAACTTTTAAATGATGCCGGCATCATAACTTTTTTCAATTTTTCACTAAAATTTTTTTTCTCGAATTTTGTAAAGTGCTGTACATCGATGGAAAGGTCTGTTTATTGTCAATTAGGAATTGAAAACCGCAACCACTTTCGAGGCTTGTTGCGGAGAAATCGGGTTTCGAAAGAAATCTGATTTTTAAACTTTTAAATGATGCCGGCATCATAACTTTTTTCAATTTTTCACTAAAATTTTTTTTCTCGAATTTTGTAAAGTGCTGTACATCGATGGAAAGGTCTGTTTATTGTCAATTAGGAATTGAAAACCGCAACCACTTTCGAGGCTTGGTTGCGGAGAAATCGGGTTTCGAAAGAAATCTGATTTTTAAACTTTTAAATGATGCCGGCATCATAACTTTTTTCAATTTTTCACTAAAATTTTTTTTCTCGAATTTTGTAAAGTGCTGTACATCGATGGAAAGGTCTGTTTATTGTCAATTAGGAATTGAAAACCGCAACCACTTTCGAGGCTTGGTTGCGGAGAAATCGGGGTTTCGAAAGAAATCTGATTTTTAAACTTTTAAATGATGCCGGCATCATAACTTTTTTCAATTTTTCACTAAAATTTTTTTTCTCGAATTTGTAAAGTGCTGTACATCGATGGAAAGGTCTGTTTATTGTCAATTAGGAATTGAAAACCGCAACCACTTTCGAGGCTTGGTTGCGGAGAAATCGGGTTTCGAAAGAAATCTGATTTTTAAACTTTTAAATGATGCCGGCATCATAACTTTTTTCAATTTTTCACTAAAATTTTTTTTCTCGAATTTTGTAAAGTGCTGTACATCGATGGAAAGGTCTGTTTATTGTCAATTAGGAATTGAAAACCGCAACCACTTTCGAGGCTTGGTTGCGGAGAAATCGGGTTTCGAAAGAAATCTGATTTTTAAACTTTTAAATGATGCCGGCATCATAACTTTTTTCAATTTTTCACTAAAATTTTTTTTCTCGAATTTTGTAAAGTGCTGTACATCGATGGAAAGGTCTGTTTATTGTCAATTAGGAATTGAAAACCGCAACCACTTTCGAGGCTTGGTTGCGGAGAAATCGGGTTTCGAAAGAAATCTGATTTTTAAACTTTTAAATGATGCCGGCATCATAACTTTTTTCAATTTTTCACTAAAATTTTTTTTCTCGAATTTTGTAAAGTGCTGTACATCGATGGAAAGGTCTGTTTATTGTCAATTAGGAATTGAAAACCGCAACCACTTTCGAGGCTTGGTTGCGGAGAAATCGGGTTTCGAAAGAAATCTGATTTTTAAACTTTTAAATGATGCCGGCATCATAACTTTTTTCAATTTTTCACTAAATTTTTTTTTCTCGAATTTTGTAAAGTGCTGTACATCGATGGAAAGGTCTGTTTATTGTCAATTAGGAATTGAAAACCGCAACCACTTTCGAGGCTTGGTTGCGGAGAAATCGGGTTTCGAAAGAAATCTGATTTTTAAACTTTTAAATGATGCCGGCATCATAACTTTTTTCAATTTTTCACTAAAATTTTTTTTCTCGAATTTTGTAAAGTGCTGTACATCGATGGAAAGGTCATGTTTATTGTCAATTAGGAATTGAAAACCGCAACCAACTTTCGAGGCTTGGTTGCGGAGAAATCGGGTTTCGAAAGAAATCTGATTTTAAACTTTTAAATGATGCCGGCATCATAACTTTTTTCAATTTTTCACTAAAATTTTTTTTCTCGAATTTGTAAAGTGCTGTACATCGATGGA
>CAKNBH010000024.1:0-17568 GCA_929447395.1 Epistrophe grossulariae
CGGCATCATAATTTTTTTCAATTTTTCACTAAAATTTTTTTTCCGAATTTTGTAAAGTGCTGTACATCGATGGAAAGGTCTTTTTATTGTCAATTAGGAATTGAAAACCGCAACCACTTTCGATGCTTGGTTGCGGAGAAATCGGGTTTCGAAAGAAATCTGATTTTTAAACTTTTAAATGATGCCGGCATCATAACTTTTTTCAATTTTTCACTAAAATTTTTTTTCTCGAATTTGTAAAGTGCTGTACATCGATGGAAAGGTCTTTTTATTGTCAATTAGGAATTGAAAACCGCAACCACTTTTCGATGCTTGGTTGCGGAGAAATCGGGTTTCGAAAGAAATCTGATTTTTAAACTTTTAAATGATGCCGCATCATAACTTTTTTCAATTTTTCACTAAAATTTTTTTTCTCGAATTTTGTAAAGTGCTGTACATCGATGGAAAGGTCTTTTTATTGTCAATTAGGAATTGAAAACCGCAACCACTTTCGATGCTTGGTTGCGGAGAAATCGGGTTTCGAAAGAAATCTGATTTTTAAACTTTTAAATGATGCCGGCATCATAACTTTTTTCAATTTTTCACTAAAATTTTTTTTCTCGAATTTTGTAAAGTGCTGTACATCGATGGAAAGGTCTTTTTATTGTCAATTAGGAATTGAAAACCGCAACCACTTTCGATGCTTGGTTGCGGAGAAATCGGGTTTCGAAAGAAATCTGATTTTTAAACTTTTAAATGATGCCGGCATCATAACTTTTTTCAATTTTTCACTAAAATTTTTTTTCTCGAATTTGTAAAGTGCTGTACATCGATGGAAAGGTCTTTTTATTGTCAATTAGGAATTGAAAACCGCAACCACTTTCGATGCTTGGTTGCGGAGAAATCGGGTTTCGAAAGAAATCTGATTTTTAAACTTTTAAATGATGCCGGCATCATAACTTTTTTCAATTTTTCAATAAAATTTTTTTCTCGAATTTTGTAAAGTGCTGTACATCGATGGAAAGGTCTTTTTATTGTCAATTAGGAATTGAAAACCGCAACCACTTTCGATGCTTGGTTGCGGAGAAATCGGGTTTCGAAAGAAATCTGATTTTTAAACTTTTAAATGATGCCGGTATCATAACTTTTTTCAATTTTTCACTAAAATTTTTTTTCTCGAATTTTGTAAAGTGCTGTACATCGATGGAAAGGTCTTTTTATTGTCAATTAGGAATTGAAAACCGCAACCACTTTCGATGCTTGGTTGCGGAGAAATCGGGTTTCGAAAGAAATCTGATTTTTAAACTTT
Organism: Epistrophe grossulariae; assembly: GCA_929447395.1. Classification (NCBI taxonomy): domain Eukaryota; kingdom Metazoa; phylum Arthropoda; class Insecta; order Diptera; family Syrphidae; genus Epistrophe; species Epistrophe grossulariae. The sequence continues at coordinate 1,289 of CAKNBH010000024.1, forward strand.
TAAATGATGCCGGCATCATAACTTTTTTCAATTTTTCACTAAAATTTTTTGTCTCGAATTTTGTAAAGTGCTGTACATCGATGGAAAGGTCTTTTTATTGTCAATTAGGAATTGAAAACCGCAACCACTTTCGATGCTTGGTTGCGGAGAAATCGGGTTTCGAAAGAAATCTGATTTTTAAACTTTTAAATGATGCCGGCATCATAACTTTTTTCAATTTTTCACTAAAATTTTTTTTCTCGAATTTTGTAAAGTGCTGTACATCGATGGAAAGGTCTTTTTATTGTCAATTAGGAATTGAAAACCGCAACCACTTTCGATGCTTGGTTGCGGAGAAATCGGGTTTCGAAAGAAATCTGATTTTTAAACTTTTAAATGATGCCGGCATCATAACTTTTTTCAATTTTTCACTAAAATTTTTTTCTCGAATTTTGTAAAGTGCTGTACATCGATGGAAAGGTCTTTTTATTGTCAATTAGGAATTGAAAACCGCAACCACTTTCGATGCTTGGTTGCGGAGAAATCGGGTTTCGAAAGAATCTGATTTTTAAACTTTTAAATGATGCCGGCATCATAACTTTTTTCAATTTTTCACTAAAATTTTTTTTCTCGAATTTTGTAAAGTGCTGTACATCGATGGAAAGGTCTTTTTATTGTCAATTAGGAATTGAAAACCGCAACCACTTTCGATGCTTGGTTGCGGAGAAATCGGGTTTCGAAAGAAATCTGATTTTTAAACTTTTAAATGATGCCGGCATCATAACTTTTTTCAATTTTTCACTAAAATTTTTTTTCTCGAATTTTGTAAAGTGCTGTACATCGATGGAAGGTCTTTTTATTGTCAATTAGGAATTGAAAACCGCAACCACTTTCGATGCTTGGTTGCGGAGAAATCGGGTTTCGAAAGAAATCTGATTTTTAAACTTTTAAATGATGCCGGCATCATAACTTTTTTCAATTTTTCACTAAAATTTTTTTCTCGAATTTTGTAAAGTGCTGTACATCGATGGAAAGGTCTTTTTATTGTCAATTAGGAATTGAAAACCGCAACCACTTCGATGCTTGGTTGCGGAGAAATCGGGTTTCGAAAGAAATCTGATTTTTAAACTTTTAAATGATGCCGGCATCATAACTTTTTTCAATTTTTCACTAAAATTTTTTTTCTCGAATTTTGTAAAGTGCTGTACATCGATGGAAAGGTCTTTTTATTGTCAATTAGGAATTGAAAACCGCAACCACTTTCGATGCTTGGTTGCGGAGAAATCGGGTTTCGAAAGAAATCTGATTTTTAAACTTTTAAATGATGCCGGCATCATAACTTTTTTCAATTTTTCACTAAAATTTTTTTTCTCGAATTTTGTAAAGTGCTGTACATCGATGGAAAGGGTCTTTTTATTGTCAATTAGGAATTGAAAACCGCAACCACTTTCGATGCTTGGTTGCGGAGAAATCGGGTTCGAAAGAAATCTGATTTTTAAACTTTTTAAATGATGCCGGCATCATAACTTTTTTCAATTTTTCACTAAAATTTTTTTCTCGAATTTTGTAAAGTGCTGTACATCGATGGAAAGGTCTTTTTATTGTCAATTAGGAATTGAAAACCGCAACCACTTTCGATGCTTGGTTGCGGAGAAATCGGGTTTCGAAAGAAATCTGATTTTAAACTTTTAAATGATGCCGGCATCATAACTTTTTTCAATTTTTCACTAAAATTTTTTTTCTCGAATTTTGTAAAGTGCTGTACATCGATGGAAAGGTCTTTTTATTGTCAATTAGGAATTGAAAACCGCAACCACTTTCGATGCTTGGTTGCGGAGAAATCGGGTTTCGAAAGAAATCTGATTTTTAAACTTTTAAATGATGCCGGCATCATAACTTTTTTCAATTTTTCACTAAAATTTTTTTTCTCGAATTTTGTAAAGTGCTGTACATCGATGGAAAGGTCTTTTTATTGTCAATTAGGAATTGAAAACCGCAACCACTTTCGATGCTTGGTTAAGGAGAAATCGGGTTTCGAAAGAAATCTGATTTTTAAACTTTTAAATGATGCCGGCATCATAACTTTTTTCAATTTTTCACTAAAATTTTTTTTCTCGAATTTTGTAAAGTGCTGTACATCGATGGAAAGGTCTTTTTATTGTCAATTAGGAATTGAAAACCGCAACCACTTTCGATGCTTGGTTGCGGAGAAATCGGGTTTCGAAAGAAATCTGATTTTTAAACTTTTAAATGATGCCGGCATCATAACTTTTTTCAATTTTTCACTAAAATTTTTTTTCTCGAATTTTGTAAAGTGCTGTACATCGATGGAAAGGTCTTCTTATTGTCAATTAGGAATTGAAAACCGCAACCACTTTCGATGCTTGGTTGCGGAGAAATCGGGTTTCGAAAGAAATCTGATTTTTAAACTTTTAAATGATGCCGGCATCATAACTTTTTTCAATTTTTCACTAAAATTTTTCTTCTCGAATTTTGTAAAGTGCTGTACATCGATGGAAAGGTCTTTTTATTGTCAATTAGGAATTGAAAACCGCAACCACTTTCGATGCTTGGTTGCGGAGAAATCGGGTTTCGAAAGAAATCTGATTTTTAAACTTTTAAATGATGCCGGCATCATAACTTTTTTCAATTTTTCGCTAAAATTTTTTTTCTCGAATTTTGTAAAGTGCTGTACATCGATGGAAAGGTCTTTTTATTGTCAATTAGGAATTGAAAACCGCAACCACTTTCGATGCTTGGTTGCGGAGAAATCGGGTTTCGAAAGAAATCTGATTTTTAAACTTTTAAATGATGCCGGCATCATAACTTTTTTCAATTTTTCACTAAAATTTTTCTTCTCGAATTTTGTAAAGTGCTGTACATCGATGGAAAGGTCTTTTTATTGTCAATTAGGAATTGAAAACCGCAACCACTTTCGATGCTTGGTTGCGGAGAAATCGGGTTTCGAAAGAAATCTGATTTTTAAACTTTTAAATGATGCCGGCATCATAACTTTTTTCAATTTTTCACTAAAATTTTTTTTCTCGAATTTTGTAAAGTGCTGTACATCGATGGAAAGGTCTTTTTATTGTCAATTAGGAATTGAAAACCGCAACCACTTTCGATGCTTGGTTGCGAAGAAATCGGGTTTCGAAAGAAATCTGATTTTTAAACTTTTAAATGATGCCGGCATCATAACTTTTTTCAATTTTTCACTAAAATTTTTTTTCTCGAATTTTGTAAAGTGCTGTACATCGATGGAAAGGTCTTTTTATTGTCAATTAGGAATTGAAAACCGCAACCACTTTCGATGCTTGGTTGCGAAGAAATCGGGTTTCGAAAGAAATCTGATTTTTAAACTTTTAAATGATGCCGGCATCATAACTTTTTTCAATTTTTCACTAAAATTTTTTTTCTCGAATTTTGTAAAGTGCTGTACATCGATGGAAAGGTCTTTTTATTGTCAATTAGGAATTGAAAACCGCAACCACTTTCGATGCTTGGTTGCGGAGAAATCGGGTTTTGAAAGAAATCTGATTTTTAAACTTTTAAATGATGCCGGCATCATAACTTTTTTCAATTTTTCACTAAAATTTTTTTTCTCGAATTTTGTAAAGTGCTGTACATCGATGGAAAGGTCTTTTTATTGTCAATTAGGAATTGAAAACCGCAACCACTTTCGATGCTTGGTTGCGGAGAAATCGGGTTTCGAAAGAAATCTGATTTTTAAACTTTTAAATGATGCCGGCATCATAACTTTTTTCAATTTTTCACTAAAATTTTTTTTCTCGAATTTTGTAAAGTGCTGTACATCGATGGAAAGGTATTTTTATTGTCAATTAGGAATTGAAAACCGCAACCACTTTCGATGCTTGGTTGCGGAGAAATCGGGTTTCGAAAGAAATCTGATTTTTAAACTTTTAAATGATGCCGGCATCATAACTTTTTTCAATTTTTCACTAAAATTTTTTTTCTCGAATTTTGTAAAGTGCTGTACATCGATGGAAAGGTCTTTTTATTGTCAATTAGGAATTGAAAACCGCAACCACTTTCGATGCTTGGTTGCGGAGAAATCGGGTTTCGAAAGAAATCTGATTTTTAAACTTTTAAATGATGCCGGCATCATAACTTTTTTCAATTTTTCACTAAAATTTTTTTTCTCGAATTTTGTAAAGTGCTGTACATCGATGGAAAGGTCTTTTTATTGTCAATTAGGAATTGAAAACCGCAACCACTTTCGATGCTTGGTTGCGGAGAAATCGGGTTTCGAAAGAAATCTGATTTTTAAACTTTTAAATAATGCCGGCATCATAACTTTTTTCAATTTTTCACTAAAATTTTTTTCTCGAATTTTGTAAAGCGCTGTACATCGATGGAAAGGTCTTTTTATTGTCAATTAGGAATTGAAAACCGCAACCACTTTCGATGCTTGGTTGCGGAGAAATCGGGTTTCGAAAGAAATCTGATTTTTAAACTTTTAAATGATGCCGGCATCATAACTTTTTTCAATTTTTCACTAAAATTTTTTTTCTCGAATTTTGTAAAGTGCTGTACATCGATGGAAAGGTCTTTTTATTGTCAATTAGGAATTGAAAACCGCAACCACTTTCGATGCTTGGTTGCGAAGAAATCGGGTTTCGAAAGAAATCTGATTTTTAAACTTTTAAATGATGCCGGCATCATAACTTTTTTCAATTTTTCACTAAAATTTTTTTTCTCGAATTTTGTAAAGTGCTGTACATCGATGGAAAGGTATTTTTATTGTCAATTAGGAATTGAAAACCGCAACCACTTTCGATGCTTGGTTGCGGAGAAATCGGGTTTCGAAAGAAATCTGATTTTTAAACTCTTAAATGATGCCGGCATCATAACTTTTTTCAATTTTTCACTAAAATTTTTTTTCTCGAATTTTGTAAAGTGCTGTACATCGATGGAAAGGTCTTTTTATTGTCAATTAGGAATTGAAAACCACAACCACTTTCGATGCTTGGTTGCGGAGAAATCGGGTTTCGAAAGAAATCTGATTTTTAAACTTTTAAATGATGCCGGCATCATAACTTTTTTCAATTTTTCACTAAAATTTTTTTTCTCGAATTTTGTAAAGTGCTGTACATCGATGGAAAGGTCTTTTTATTGTCAATTAGGAATTGAAAACCGCAACCACTTTCGATGCTTGGTTGCGGAGAAATCGGGTTTCGAAAGAAATCTGATTTTTAAACTTTTAAATAATGCCGGCATCATAACTTTTTTCAATTTTTCACTAAAATTTTTTTCTCGAATTTTGTAAAGCGCTGTACATCGATGGAAAGGTCTTTTTATTGTCAATTAGGAATTGAAAACCGCAACCACTTTCGATGCTTGGTTGCGGAGAAATCGGGTTTCGAAAGAAATCTGATTTTTAAACTTTTAAATAATGCCGGCATCATAACTTTTTTCAATTTTTCACTAAAATTTTTTTTCTCGAATTTTGTAAAGTGCTGTACATCGATGGAAAGGTCTTTTTATTGTCAATTAGGAATTGAAAACCGCAACCACTTTCGATGCTTGGTTGCGAAGAAATCGGGTTTCGAAAGAAATCTGATTTTTAAACTTTTAAATGATGCCGGCATCATAACTTTTTTCAATTTTTCACTAAAATTTTTTTTCTCGAATTTTGTAAAGTGCTGTACATCGATGGAAAGGTCTTTTTATTGTCAATTAGGAATTGAAAACCGCAACCACTTTCGATGCTTGGTTGCGGAGAAATCGGGTTTCGAAAGAAATCTGATTTTTAAACTTTTAAATGATGCCGGCATCATAACTTTTTTCAATTTTTCACTAAAATTTTTTTTCTCGAATTTTGTAAAGTGCTGTACATCGATGGAAAGGTCTTTTTATTGTCAATTAGGAATTGAAAACCGCAACCACTTTCGATGCTTGGTTGCGGAGAAATCGGGTTTCGAAAGAAATCTGATTTTTAAACTTTTAAATGATGCCGGCATCATAACTTTTTTCAATTTTTCACTAAAATTTTTTTTCTCGAATTTTGTAAAGTGCTGTACATCGATGGAAAGGTCTTTTATTGTCAATTAGGAATTGAAAACCGCAACCACTTTCGATGCTTGGTTGCGGAGAAATCGGGTTTCGAAAGAAATCTGATTTTTAAACTTTTAAATGATGCCGGCATCATAACTTTTTTCAATTTTTCACTAAAATTTTTTTTCTCGAATTTTGTAAAGTGCTGTACATCGATGGAAAGGTCTTTTTATTGTCAATTAGGAATTGAAAACCGCAACCACTTTCGATGCTTGGTTGCGGAGAAATCGGGTTTCGAAAGAAATCTGATTTTTAAACTTTTAAATGATGCCGGCATCATAACTTTTTTCAATTTTTCACTAAAATTTTTTTTCTCGAATTTTGTAAAGTGCTGTACATGGATGGAAAGGTCTTTTTATTGTCAATTAGGAATTGAAAACCGCAACCACTTTCGATGCTTGGTTGCGGAGAAATCGGGTTTCGAAAGAAATCTGATTTTTAAACTTTTAAATGATGCCGGCATCATAACTTTTTTCAATTTTTCACTAAAATTTTTTTCTCGAATTTTGTAAAGCGCTGTACATCGATGGAAAGGTCTTTTTATTGTCAATTAGGAATTGAAAACCGCAACCACTTTCGATGCTTGGTTGCGGAGAAATCGGGTTTCGAAAGAAATCTGATTTTTAAACTTTTAAATGATGCCGGCATCATAACTTTTTTCAATTTTTCACTAAAATTTTTTTTCTCGAATTTTGTAAAGTGCTGTACATCGATGGAAAGGTCTTTTTATTGTCAATTAGGAATTGAAAACCGCAACCACTTTCGATGCTTGGTTGCGGAGAAATCGGGTTTCGAAAGAAATCTGATTTTTAAACTTTTAAATGATGCCGGCATCATAACTTTTTTCAATTTTTCACTAAAATTTTTTTTCTCGAATTTTGTAAAGTGCTGTACATCGATGGAAAGGTCTTTTTATTGTCAATTAGGAATTGAAAACCGCAACCACTTTCGATGCTTGGTTGCGGAGAAATCGGGTTTCGAAAGAAATCTGATTTTTAAACTTTTAAATGATGCCGGCATCATAACTTTTTTCAATTTTTCACTAAAATTTTTTTTCTCGAATTTTGTAAAGTGCTGTACATCGATGGAAAGGTCTTTTTATTGTCAATTAGGAATTGAAAACCGCAACCACTTTCGATGCTTGGTTGCGGAGAAATCGGGTTTCGAAAGAAATCTGATTTTAACACTTTTAAATGATGCCGGCATCATAACTTTTTTCAATTTTTCACTAAAATTTTTTTTATCGAATTTTGTAAAGTGCTGTACATCGATGGAAAGGTCTTTTTATTGTCAATTAGGAATTGAAAACCGCAACCACTTTCGATGCTTGGTTGCGGAGAAATCGGGTTTCGAAAGAAATCTGATTTTTAAACTTTTAAATGATGCCGGCATCATAACTTTTTTCAATTTTTCACTAAAATTTTTTTTCTCGAATTTTGTAAAGTGCTGTACATCGATGGAAAGGTCTTTTTATTGTCAATTAGGAATTGAAAACCGCAACCACTTTCGATGCTTGGTTGCGGAGAAATCGGGTTTCGAAAGAAATCTGATTTTTAAACTTTTAAATGATGCCGGCATCATAACTTTTTTCAATTTTTCACTAAAATTTTTTTTCTCGAATTTTGTAAAGTGCTGTACATCGATGGAAAGGTCTTTTTATTGTCAATTAGGAATTGAAAACCGCAACCACTTTCGATGCTTGGTTGCGGAGAAATCGGGTTTCGAAAGAAATCTGATTTTTAAACTTTTAAATGATGCCGGCATCATAACTTTTTTCAATTTTTCACAAAAATTTTTTTTCTCGAATTTTGTAAAGTGCTGTACATCGATGGAAAGGTCTTTTTATTGTCAATTAGGAATTGAAAACCGCAACCACTTTCGATGCTTGGTTGCGGAGAAATCGGGTTTCGAAAGAAATCTGATTTTTAAACTTTTAAATGATGCCGGCATCATAACTTTTTTCAATTTTTCACTAAAATTTTTTTTCTCGAATTTTGTAAAGTGCTGTACATCGATGGAAAGGTCTTCTTATTGTCAATTAGGAATTGAAAACCGCAACCACTTTCGATGCTTGGTTGTGGAGAAATCGGGTTTCGAAAGAAATCTGATTTTTAAACTTTTAAATGATGCCGGCATCATAACTTTTTTCAATTTTTCACTAAAATTTTTTTTCTCGAATTTTGTAAAGTGCTGTACATCGATGGAAAGGTCTTTTTATTGTCAATTAGGAATTGAAAACCGCAACCACTTTCGATGCTTGGTTGCGGAGAAATCGGGTTTCGAAAGAAATCTGATTTTTAAACTTTTAAATGATGCCGGCATCATAACTTTTTTCAATTTTTCACTAAAATTTTTTTTCTCGAATTTTGTAAAGTGCTGTACATCGATGGAAAGGTCTTTTTATTGTCAATTAGGAATTGAAAACCGCAACCACTTTCGATGCTTGGTTGCGGAGAAATCGGGTTTCGAAAGAAATCTGATTTTTAAACTTTTAAATGATGCCGGCATCATAACTTTTTTCAATTTTTCATTAAAATTTTTTTTCTCGAATTTTGTAAAGTGCTGTACATCGATGGAAAGGTCTTTTTATTGTCAATTAGGAATTGAAAACCGCAACCACTTTCGATGCTTGGTTGCGGAGAAATCGGGTTTCGAAAGAAATCTGATTTTTAAACTTTTAAATGATGCCGGCATCATAACTTTTTTCAATTTTTCACTAAAATTTTTTTTCTCGAATTTTGTAAAGTGCTGTACATCGATGGAAAGGTCTTTTTATTGTCAATTAGGAATTGAAAACCGCAACCACTTTCGATGCTTGGTTGCGGAGAAATCGGGTTTCGAAAGAAATCTGATTTTTAAACTTTTAAATGATGCCGGCATCATAACTTTTTTCAATTTTTCACTAAATTTTTTTTTTTCGAATTTTGTAAAGTGCTGTACATCGATGGAAAGGTCTTTTTATTGTCAATTAGGAATTGAAAACCGCAACCACTTTCGATGCTTGGTTGCGGAGAAATCGGGTTTCGAAAGAAATCTGATTTTTAAACTTTTAAATGATGCCGGCATCATAACTTTTTTCAATTTTTCACTAAAATTTTTTTTCTCGAATTTTGTAAAGTGCTGTACATCGATGGAAAGGTCTTTTTATTGTCAATTAGGAATTGAAAACCGCAACCACTTTCGATGCTTGGTTGCGGAGAAATCGGGTTTCGAAAGAAATCTGATTTTTAAACTTTTAAATGATGCCGGCATCATAACTTTTTTCAATTTTTCACTAAAATTTTTTTTCTCGAATTTTGTAAAGTGCTGTACATCGATGGAAAGGTCTTTTTATTGTCAATTAGGAATTGAAAACCGCAACCACTTTCGATGCTTGGTTGCGGAGAAATCGGGTTTCGAAAGAAATCTGATTTTTAAACTTTTAAATGATGCCGGCATCATAACTTTTTTCAATTTTTCACTAAAATTTTTTTTCTCGAATTTTGTAAAGTGCTGTACATCGATGGAAAGGTCTTTTTATTGTCAATTAGGAATTGAAAACCGCAACCACTTTCGATGCTTGGTTGCGGAGAAATCGGGTTTCGAAAGAAATCTGATTTTTAAACTTTTAAATGATGCCGGCATCATAACTTTTTTCAATTTTTCACTAAAATTTATTTTCTCGAATTTTGTAAAGTGCTGTACATCGATGGAAAGGTCTTTTTATTGTCAATTAGGAATTGAAAACCGCAACCACTTTCGATGCTTGGTTGCGGAGAAATCGGGTTTCGAAAGAAATCTGATTTTTAAACTTTTAAATGATGCCGGCATCATAACTTTTTTCAATTTTTCACTAAAATTTTTTTTCTCGAATTTTGTAAAGTGCTGTACATCGATGGAAAGGTCTTTTTATTGTCAATTAGGAATTGAAAACCGCAACCACTTTCGATGCTTGGTTGCGGAGAAATCGGGTTTCGAAAGAAATCTGATTTTTAAACTTTTAAATGATGCCGGCATCATAACTTTTTTCAATTTTTCACTAAAATTTTTTTTCTCGAATTTTGTAAAGTGCTGTACATCGATGGAAAGGTCTTTTTATTGTCAATTAGGAATTGAAAACCGCAACCACTTTCGATGCTTGGTTGCGGAGAAATCGGGTTTCGAAAGAAATCTGATTTTTAAACTTTTAAATGATGCCGGCATCATAACTTTTTTCAATTTTTCACTAAAATTTTTTTTCTCGAATTTTGTAAAGTGCTGTACATCGATGGAAAGGTCTTTTTATTGTCAATTAGGAATTGAAAACCGCAACCACTTTCGATGCTTGGTTGCGGAGAAATCGGGTTTCGAAAGAAATCTGATTTTTAAACTTTTAAATGATGCCGGCATCATAACTTTTTTCAATTTTTCACTAAAATTTTTTTTCTCGAATTTTGTAAAGTGCTGTACATCGATGGAAAGGTCTTTTTATTGTCAATTAGGAATTGAAAACCGCAACCACTTTCGATGCTTGGTTGCGGAGAAATCGGGTTTCGAAAGAAATCTGATTTTTAAACTTTTAAATGATGCCGGCATCATAACTTTTTTCAATTTTTCACTAAAATTTATTTTCTCGAATTTTGTAAAGTGCTGTACATCGATGGAAAGGTCTTTTTATTGTCAATTAGGAATTGAAAACCGCAACCACTTTCGATGCTTGGTTGCGGAGAAATCGGGTTTCGAAAGAAATCTGATTTTTAAACTTTTAAATGATGCCGGCATCATAACTTTTTTCAATTTTTCACTAAAATTTTTTTTCTCGAATTTTGTAAAGTGCTGTACATCGATGGAAAGGTCTTTTTATTGTCAATTAGGAATTGAAAACCGCAACCACTTTCGATGCTTGGTTGCGGAGAAATCGGGTTTCGAAAGAAATCTGATTTTTAAACTTTTAAATGATGCCGGCATCATAACTTTTTTCAATTTTTCACTAAAATGTTTTTTCTCGAATTTTGTAAAGTGCTGTACATCGATGGAAAGGTCTTTTTATTGTCATTTAGGAATTGAAAACCGCAACCACTTTCGATGCTTGGTTGCGGAGAAATCGAGTTTCGAAAGAAATGTGATTTTTAAACTTTTAAATGATGCCGGCATCATAACTTTTTTCAATTTTTCACTAAAATTTTGTAAAGTGCTGTACATCGATGGAAAGGTCTTTTTATTGTCAATTAGGAATTGAAAACCGCAACCACTTTCGATGCTTGGTTGCGGAGAAATCGGGTTTCGAAAGAAATCTGATTTTTAAACTTTTAAATGATGCCGGCATCATAACTTTTTTCAATTTTTCACTAAAATTTTTTTTCTCGAATTTTGTAAAGTGCTGTACATCGATGGAAAGGTCTTTTTATTGTCAATTAGGAACTGAAAACCGCAACCACTTTCGATGCTTGGTTGCGGAGAAATCGGGTTTCGAAAGAAATCTGATTTTTAAACTTTTAAATGATGCCGGCATCATAACTTTTTTCAATTTTTCACTAAAATTTTTTTTCTCGAATTTTGTAATGTGCTGTACATCGATGGAAAGGTCTTTTTATTGTCAATTAGGAATTGAAAACCGCAACCACTTTCGATGCTTGGTTGCGGAGAAATCGGGTTTCGAAAGAAATCTGATTTTTAAACTTTTAAATGATGCCGGCATCATAACTTTTTTCAATTTTTCACCAAAATTTTTTTTTCTCGAATTTTGTAAAGTGCTGTACATCGATGGAAAGGTCTTTTTATTGTCAATTAGGAATTGAAAACCGCAACCACTTTCGATGCTTGGTTGCGGAGAAATCGGGTTTCGAAAGAAATCTGATTTTTAAACTTTTAAATGATGCCGGCATCATAACTTTTTTCAATTTTTCACTAAAATTTTTTTTCTCGAATTTTGGAAAGGTCTTTTTATTGTCAATTAGGAATTGAAAACCGCAACCACTTTCGATGCTTGGTTGCGGAGAAATCGGGTTTCGAAAGAAATCTGATTTTTAAACTCTTAAATGATGCCGGCATCATAACTTTTTGATGTGTAAACATCTATACTGGCGGTAGGGTGAAAAGAAAACGTAACGTAACGTTGTAATCGTGATCGTGGTCGTGATCGTGATTCTGAGCTTTACGAAAATTGAGTGCGTTCAACAATATGTGCGTTCAGTAACTAAACGTGGAGTATTTATATACGAAATCGAAAGGTCGAGTTCAGTTTGGGTTGAAATTTGGTTGGCTGCTTAGAGGATATATTAAGCCACTATTACACGATGATTCTTTGCGTCTGACTCTATTCGAACATAATGAGTGCGAAAGAGAAAAATGATAAGATGGAAGACCAGTTGTCCTGTGAGTCGTGGGCCAAGTTTTACGAGACTCTTTTTAACGCTTCTTTCGCATTAGGCTACGCGCAAACCACCGCGATGGCGGTGGCGATCACGATAAAAATGTGGGATGCCTCATATAAAAATCAAAGCACACTTCAATCGTGTAGATGTGTGCCTTTCCTTTGATTTATGTGTATGGCATCCACAATTTTATAGTGATCGCCACCGCTATCGCGTTTGTTTGCAGCTACCTTTATCCGTATTTTGTATTCTTTGCATTACTTTTTTTCAATTACATGACTGCTTTGAGACCAGGACCCATGTTCTGTAACTCAGCGATAACTTTTCGCGCGAGAAACGGCGTTTCTCGACGCGAAAAATTATCGTCGAGTTACAGAACATGGGTCCAGGGGCCTATTTCACGGAACATACATAACATACATTGTATGAATGTATGTACCTTAAAGTAGACGCCAAAGATGGCTCAGTGTAAATTTTGAATTTTTTGAAAAACTTTACGTAAACTTAGAAAACGCATAATTTAAAAAAAAAATTTAAATTTACGCCCACTCATCTCGTAGTCGGGATTCTTATCTTGTAGCCGTGGTCGTGATTTTGATTCTGAGCCAGAGATTAGTCTGCTATTACACGATGCATCTAGACGCATGCGACTTTTCGAACTACGTAAGTGCAAAAGAGAAAATAAATCGAAAAGATGAGACGGAAAAAAAGTGACCGGTGTCGCGTGAGTAAAATTTTCGATGCAACTATTTGACGTTTCTCTTTTCTCTTGTCCGTTTTTTACTATTCTGCTTCATATGGTTTTGTTGTTCAAAGAGTAAATTTCGATGCAACGCACTGTTATTGATGGCCTTAAAGGCTTTCCAGAAATGAGAAATTCATCTTTAAAAAAAAACATAAATAAAATAAATTATTGCTTTTCTTGACTGATATTCATTTAAAGGCACACAAACCTTTCTTTCTTCAATATATCTATCTAATAATGAAAACAAAAATAAGAACAGAAAAAGTTTTTTATTGCTTGAGCACAGCCCAACACGAAAATGAAAAATAAAGAGAACTGTCAAATTAGATTCATGACTTTGGTTTCAACGTGTAATAGCGCTTGAAAAAGCGGACGAAATAACAAAGAAGAATTCGAAGAAGGTGCATGCAACAAGATTCATCGTGTGATAGCAGACTTATGAATTATCCATAATCTCTGTTCTGAGCTTCACGAAAATTGAGTGCGTTCAACGCTATGTACGCTCAGCACTGATCTCTATAATACACTGGATAGTGAATAGCCTATAGTGTATAACAGTTTTTGTGAGCCAATTTTTTAAAGGGTACCGGCCACGACCTCATATCTCGCTCCATACGAACGAAAAAAAAGAAATGGAAGATATTTGCCGTAATTAAGCATTTATTTGACGTCAGTTGATGCCGACAAGCATTGCGGCAGTAAATATTGAAAAAAAATAAAAGAAAATCCAGGTCCAGTAGCGTCCATACCGCTGGCGCCGCTGTTATACTGTTATATGAAGGTACCGGCCACGACTATACTTTTGCCTCAAAAATTTTGTATGAATACACTATTCAGTGTATATAGAGATCAGTGATGTTCAGTAACTAAACAATGAGTGTTTATATACGAAATCAAAAAGTCGAGTTTAGTTTGGGTTGAAATATGGTTGGTTGCTTAGACCATATAGTACATGGACTGCGCTTTCATCATGGCTGCAGGGTTTTAACATAGAAGGCTGCATTTTTCGGCAAATTAGACGAAATAAGGTCATTGACTGGAAAATAATTTTTAAATATAATTTTAATGATTGGCTAAGAGCCCACTGCTGTTTGTGGGTGTGAGTGATCGCAAAAATTCACTGATATGTTTAGATAGATCTTAACTTTTTACTTGGGGCCTTTGTCGGTAAACTAAAAAGCGCATTTTCCATGCATCATTACCGATTTTCAAATTTGCTTATGAAAAGTTAAGATCTATATAAAAACACCAGTAAATTTTTGCTATCATCCGCACCCTAAATTTGATGTAGGGTCTCGGTCTATGAGGCATTCGGACGAATGTTGATGTTTACACATCTTAACCGTGAGTCCCGGCACTCACACTTTTTTTCAATTTTTCACTAAAATTTTTTTTCTCGAATTTTGTAAAGTGCTGTACATCGATGGAAAGGTCTTTTTATTGTCAATTAGGAATTGAAAACCGCAACCACTTTCGATGCTTGGTTGCGGAGAAATCGGGTTTCGAAAGAAATCTGATTTTTAAACTTTTAAATGATGCCGGCATCATAACTTTTTTCAATTTTTCACTAAAATTTTTTTTCTCGAATTTTGTAAAGTGCTGTACATCGATGGAAAGGTCTTTTTATTGTCAATTAGGAATTGAAAACCGCAACCACTTTCGATGCTTGGTTGCGGAGAAATCGGGTTTCGAAAGAAATCTGATTTTTAAACTTTTAAATGATGCCGGCATCATAACTTTTTTCAATTTTTCACTAAAATTTTTTTTCTCGAATTTTGTAAAGTGCTGTACATCGATGGAAAGGTCTTTTTATTGTCAATTAGGAATTGAAAACCGCAACCACTTTCGATGCTTGGTTGCGGAGAAATCGGGTTTCGAAAGAAATCTGATTTTTAAACTTTTAAATGATGCCGGCATCATAACTTTTTTCAATTTTTCACTAAAATTTTTTTTCTCGAATTTTGTAAAGTGCTGTACATCGATGGAAAGGTCTTTTTATTGTCAATTAGGAATTGAAAACCGCAACCACTTTCGATGCTTGGTTGCGGAGAAATCGGGTTTCGAAAGAAATCTGATTTTTAAACTTTTAAATGATGCCGGCATCATAACTTTTTTCAATTTTTCACTAAAATTTTTTTTCTCGAATTTTGTAAAGTGCTGTACATCGATGGAAAGGTCTTTTTATTGTCAATTAGGAATTGAAAACCGCAACCACTTTCGATGCTTGGTTGCGGAGAAATCGGGTTTCGAAAGAAATCTGATTTTTAAACTTTTAAATGATGCCGGCATCATAACTTTTTTCAATTTTTCACTAAAATTTTTTTTCTCGAATTTTGTAAAGTGCTGTACATCGATGGAAAGGTCTTTTTATTGTCAATTAGGAATTGAAAACCGCAACCACTTTCGATGCTTGGTTGCGGAGAAATCGGGTTTCGAAAGAAATCTGATTTTTAAACTTTTAAATGATGCCGGCATCATAACTTTTTTCAATTTTTCACTAAAATTTTTTTTCTCGAATTTTGTAAAGTGCTGTACATCGATGGAAAGGTCTTTTTATTGTCAATTAGGAATTGAAAACCGCAACCACTTTCGATGCTTGGTTGCGGAGAAATCGGGTTTCGAAAGAAATCTGATTTTTAAACTTTTAAATGATGCCGGCATCATAACTTTTTTCAATTTTTCACCAAAATTTTTTTTCTCGAATTTTGTAAAGTGCTGTACATCGATGGAAAGGTCTTTTTATTGTCAATTAGGAATTGAAAACCGCAACCACTTTCGATGCTTGGTTGCGGAGAAATCGGGTTTCGAAAGAAATCTGATTTTTAAACTTTTAAATGATGCCGGCATCATAACTTTTTTCAATTTTTCACTAAAATTTTTTTTCTCGAATTTTGTCAAGTGCTGTACATCGATGGAAAGGTCTTTTTATTGTCAATTAGGAATTGAAAACCGCAACCACTTTCGATGCTTGGTTGCGGAGAAATCGGGTTTCGAAAGAAATCTGATTTTTAAACTTTTAAATGATGCCGGCATCATAACTTTTTTCAATTTTTCACTAAAATTTTTTTTCTCGAATTTTGTAAAGTGCTGTACATCGATGGAAAGGTCTTTTTATTGTCAATTAGGAATTGAAAACCGCAACCACTTTC